>JAZHPH010000721.1:0-25414 GCA_037356405.1 Nasonia oneida | reverse complement strand
CCTCCAATTTGTTTCATTGAAAAATATTAATTTTAAGCCGAGATATTAAAAAAAAACGCTTTTTGGTGGTTAACTTTAGGGGAGGTTTAAAAGTGAAACCTTACCCCACCCCTTAAAAGTGAAAATTAGCCGATAAAAAAAAATACGTGTCTCTTATTTTTTTATGTTCTACAACATATATGAAAATCATCAAAATCGGTGAGTTCGGGTTGGGTACCTTTCCTTGTAAGAATAATTTGAACACTTACTGCAGATATAATAAAGGTATGTTATTTTTTTTATAAAAAATTCATGTACGCGGAAATTCATGTACAATATCGTAAGTAAGTGGTTTTTAATTTGCCACACAATAAAATGGAAAACGTGATCGATGCAGTTTGCATACTTTGCGACAAAGAGCTTTTTCAAACGAACCATTGAAGAGCGTGCTATTGCTTCCTTAATTAATGCAAGTAACGAGAGAAAAGATTAGAAGTACTTCTTTATAAGAAATTGTACATCGTTGGATATCCACGTAAATTGTCATTAAGCTTATCTGCGGAAAAAAATATAATTGCAGCAGTGAAGGAGGTAGCTGCATCTACTTCACGTAAGTGTCGATCAAGCAGAGATGCACTACATTCCGATTCCAATTCTCTGTGCTTTATCTGTGGCGATAATACATCCAATGATTACATAGACAAGCGTAAGTCGAATCCATTAAGATATCCTAAAGTTGTATTTGTCAGTAAAAGCGTACCAGGTGACAATATACTAAAAAGCATACGAGAGCACGCTCTCCAATTGTTTGTTTGGCTTCCTGCAAAAGCTCTTTGTCGCAAAGTATATAAACTGTCGACGTCTTCCATGATTTTACTGTAATTCAAAAATAAAAGCTTTTTACTGACAATATTGTACATGAATTTCCGCGTGCATGAATTTTTTATAAAATAACATACCTATATTATATCTGCAATAACTGTTCAAATTATTCTTAGAAATAACTATTAACATAAAAAGATTACAGATTTCAGACATCCATCCCCAGCAATTTATATTTATACGGCCAATGTGGAATGAAATGATGGATTGTGAAGTTCACATCAATCCATCATCTCATTCACTCAGCCATTTTTTCGTGTCCTAATAATGATAACTTGCAGATCATATATGAATCTTAGTAATGTATCTGCTATTATTCGATAAAATAAGGAAAACAATTTTATTACATAATAATAAAAAGTTTATTTTGTGTTTTAATCCTTATAAATTGTAGTGATTCTTCGATATATATTATTTAGTAGTACAAATTTAGATTACAAATATCAATCTTAACTTTAAAAATATTTAAGATCTCTTGAATTTTTATCTTGAAGTTATAAATCGTTAAAGTTATCTTAAAGTTATAAAGTTATAAATATTATATATATATTATATACAAAGTTATAAATCTAACATATTATTAGGTAAAAGTAGCATAAAATTTCAAGGCTTAAACAGCTCAAATAGCTCAGGCAGTCAGGCAATGGATTCTGAAGTTAAGGACCTTCAATCCTCGGTTAGGACAAAGTTTTTCTTTAATTGTTTTGTGGTTAATTTATTTGAATTAGCAACAAATCTATTTTTCATAAGTGTTTAGTAAAAATAAAATAATTTAATTTATTTTAATTAAAACAAATACTTTAATTTTATGAGTGATTTCTGACATGATTTTGAAAGTGATTCATCACGTGATAAATCACGCCAAATAGTCACGTGATAAATCACATGATTCATGACGTGGTGAATCGTGTGATAAATTACATGATTTTTCTCGCCGGGGGCACGCTCTTTTAAAGATTGTCTTATTGTTTTGTAGAATTCTTCAAAGCCCAACATATCTGGTAAGTGTTTGGCAGCTGCGAATAGGTTATCCTCCATAATCCCGACTGCTACATCCAAATCTTCATCAGAGATTTTGTAAGCTGGACCATTATGCTCCCTCAAGTCGTAAGCCGGAACAATTCCTTCCTCTTCTAAAAAAAAAGCGCAGAACCCATCTTCTGGCTGTAGCGGAAGAGAATTAGACGCAATGGCTATCTGGTTGACAAGAACCTCCTCGTTATATAAATGATGTATACGTTCAGTTTTCTTTTGTGGGTTAAAATTCCATACTGTATTACAAATTATATAAGCACTACTTGTATCGATTATTTTTTATTGTAATGCAATTGTGAAACACAAAACAATTCACTTAATCTATCTATTATGAAAAAAAATATATATGGGACGTTCCACATCAAATGTAACAAAGCTCTTCCCAAAATTCCTTTTGATCTAAAAATGTTTAAAAATATGAAAAATTTAGCATTTTTTATGTACTTTCAATTAGTGAGGGGCGTTTTTCTAAATTTTGTTCCCAGACGGAGCTACGCTTTTCCTAACCTTAAAAAATGACTACTTTACGAACTGATCAAGCTGGCAGCAATCACAGGGGCTCAGAAAAATTCTAAGCAACGACTATTTTCATGTATTTTGAGCTGCTGAACACGAAACCGGCCGTTTTTTTTACTACTTTTTTTAATTCGCCGAACTACGTCCAAAATGGTGTGTTTTGGCTGGTGAAAGAGGCACGCATAGCGTGTGTGTATGTGTAATACACAAAAATTTCAAGGCCATGCTTGAAGCATCCAAATTAATGATTCTCACGAAGGGTTCTGGTGATCCAATAAATGGTTATATCGATTGCTTTTCGTTAATCTTATGCAGAAATCAGAATCCTGCTTGTTTTTTAGGAAGTTGTCAAAAATGTGGTAATTTTTTAAGATTTGAAGAACATGTATCTTCTCTATTATACGAAAATAAGATTGAAGAATTAATTTTTAGTGTCTGGCAGTCAACAAATAAATGTACTTTAAAAAGAGAATGTCTTTCGGTGGATGATTTTACGTCTGAATTGTCTTTGAGTTTAAAAAAACTTATACCACATCATTTCATCGCAAAAAATCAATCTAAATATATAAAAGATCAGAAGAACAATGTACAAGAGAACGAAGGGCTTCTGGAGATGGATTATTCTGAAAACTATGCTAACGTCGTTCAGGATGCTGCTCAGCAATTTCATTTTAACAATGATCATGTACAATGAATACTATACTACAGAGTACTATATTACAGAGAAGATAATGAAACAAGGTATTGTAGTTTTATAGCACTTTCTGAATGTACTACTCATGATACGGCCGCAGATTATATTTTACAAGAAAAGATTATTTCTGATGAACTGTTTCAATCTGGGCTAATGAAAAAGGCTGGACACTTGGCTGATTTGCAGCGGTGGTTTATTCCAAAAAAAGGATGGCTGCACACGAAAATAATGAAAATGATGTGCTTGGTAAGAATGTCTCTTTGGCATCCGCTCGCTTCGCTGGCTGAAAGGCTTCTGCATCGAGCGCTCGCGCCTCGCACCGGCCGCCCGCCGTAGCGAGTCGAGAGCGCGCTCTAGGCGCCACCTCTGGGCGGTGCGCCGAACTAGCCTCTTTTCGAGGCTGAAGCTGATTGAGTCTTGAGTAGACAATCAAATTCCGACATCCCGCCCGCCTCGTTCCTCGAACGATAGATCTTCGATGCCGCCCGCCAATGTTTCGGCACTCTGCTCCAACGCCGAGGGGTCTGCAACGTCGGTTTGCTGCATGGGGAATCATCGGGCGGCAATTCAACATAGCTTCAATGGTGACCAACAGAGTGGTGAATTCCTCGTAGGTGAGGTGTCGGGGGCCTACAGTGCGTTTGAGATGAGTCTTGAAGGATTTGACTCCCGCCTCCCAGAGACCACCGAAGTGTGGAGCGGCGGGAGGGATGAATTTCCAGGCGATGCCATCTTCGGCCAGTGACTAGGAGACGCGCGCCCAATCTAGGTTGGCTTGCGCAAAGGCGGCGCGAAGTTCCAAGTCTGCTCGATGGAAGTACGTCGCGTTGTCACTGCAGATTTCCGCAGGACGGCCTCGTCGACCGCAGAATCTGGTAAGAGCTCCCATGAGGCTTTCAGTAGTCATGTCTCCCACCAGCTCCAGGTGCACAGCTTTGGTGATGAAACAAACGAACACCGCAACGTATGACTTTGTTGTTCGAATTTCTCTGCCGCGAGTGGCCAGCACCTGGAAGGGACCTGCATAGTCGAGACCCACGCGGGAGAACGCACGAGCTGGAGTGACGCGCTCTGAGGGCAGTGTGGCCATCTGTTCCGAAGGTCGTGCACGGGCTCGTGCGCAAACGATGCACTTGTTGACGAACGCTCGGATTCTGCGCTTCCCTCCGACTATCCAAGCCCGGCGAACGGCGTAGACATAGGTGGATCTGAAACCTCCGTACAGGGAACGTTGATGAGCCCAAGCGATGATCAGACTGGCCAGGTGAGATCTTCCATCCAGGAGAGGCGGACGCCGTGCGTCGTATGGCAGGTCGGAATGATGGAGCCGGCCTCCAATTCTCAGGACATCATTCAGATCGATAAAGAGATCAAGACCTCAGAGCGGGCCTCGAGCTGGAAGGGGCATTCCTCTGCGCAGCAGATGGAGCTCATAAGGAAAGGACCATTGCTGGCTTGCTCGGACACAGGCTATAAAAGCCACGTCTAACTCCTCGGCGCTGATAGGGTGTTGAACGTTCACAGCTGGTGTCCGCGCAAATCGCAACCGGATCCATCGCCGCAGTCGCACCATGAATCTCAGGCGAACGTTCAAGTTGGAGAGTCGGTCCAGGGGATCAGCGGCATGACCTTGCACGGTACAAGTCAGCACGCTGGAGGACGGTAGGGAGACTCATCACGGGGCGATTCGGAGTTTGCTTGAAGCCAGGAGCATGGAGCTTCTGACAACCAGGTGAGCCCGCCGAACCAATCCTGACGGTGAAGCAGCTCAGTCAGGTCCGCCCCGCGGCTGGCCACGTCCGCTGGATTGGAGCTGGTTGGCACGTAGTGCCAAGCGTTGGTCGGCAGCACTTCCTGCACGTGACTGACGTAGTTGTCGGCGATGTCGTTTCCGACGGATTCAGGCGATCGGATCCACGTCAAGACGATCTGGGAGTCACTCCACGCATGACAGCGCTCTAAGGGGATGTTCAGCTCATCGGCGAGCATTCGCAGCAACTTTGCTACAATCACGGCGGCCCGCAATTCGAGGCGCGGGATTGTCATCCTCGGAGTTGGCGTCGATGTCGGTTTCAGACTTCGGAGCGGGGCCAGCATTGTTTTGGAGGCCAGAATGTTGACAACAGCTGATGCGTTGCCAGTCGGCACTCTGACGTAAACGACTGCTGCCATGGCTCTGCGACTCGCATCTGAGAACGCATGGAGCTGAGTGTCCTGGCTCTGGCTGGTGTGAATCCAACGCGGGATGACGACGTCAGGGAGAGCCTGAAATCCTTGCCGAATGGTTACCCATCTCCTAGCGAACGATGCTGGCAGTTTTTCGTCCCAGTCGAGCCGAGCTCTCCACAAATCCTGCATCAATAGTTTGGCCACTAGCAGCTGGCGCGAGCCATCCACAGGGATCGAAGATGGCAGCCATCGCAGCAAGAATCTCTCGCTTGGTTCGTTGATGCTTCTCAAAACGGGGGGGAGCGAGTCGAAACGTGTCATCGGTCGGATTCCAGCCGATTCCTAATTCGGTGACCGGCCCATCGGCTACAAGTTGGATCCACGTTGGGCGCAGGCAGTCTTCACTAGGCAGCTCTTCGATAACTTCCGGTGTGTTGGCGACCCTCTTCCCCAGCGGGAAGCCTCCCAGACTCAGCAGCTGGATGAGTTGGCCCCTCAGCACGAGGGCTGTGTCGACGGTGTCGGCGCCAGTAAGAATGTCATCGACGTATCGATCTCGGAGTAAGGCCTGAACCGCGTCAGGAAAATTAGCCCCTTCGTCGGTACATAGCTGCTCGAGAACGCGCAGCGAAAGGTACGGAGCGCACGACTCTCCGTAGGTCAAGGTCAGCAGCTGATAATGTGCAGGCTCCTCATTCTCGTGGGGACTACAGAGGATGCGCTAAAGGTCGACATCACGCTCGTCGACTCAAATTTGGCGATACATCATTTTGATGTCCGCGCAAAAGGCCATTCGATGTCGTCTCCAACGTGTCAGTACACACCATATGGACGTTTGAAGCTTCGGTCCGGTGAATAGGATTTCGTTCAAGCTGCAACCTTCGTGAGTCTTCCTTTTGGGTCTTCTCGATGCGTTGAAGACCACTCTCAATTTGCGCATTAGATCCCCCCGCTGCCAGATGGGATGGTGGGCGATTTAGTGTATCGTCGCAGCGGACAACTGCAGCATGTCAGGTGAGACCGCTCTCATGTGGCCGAGCCGCAAATAATCTTGCATGAAGCGGGTGTACTCTGCTGCTAGCACAGAATCCTGACTCATGCGACGCTGGAGAGATCGAAGAGCAACTCGGGCCCCCGCCAGTCCGTCCTCCAGAAGTGCCAAGGCGCCTGGCTTAACGGGTAATCTCATGACGTATCTGCCATCGGTCTCTCGCCGATGTTCGAGAAAAATGCGCTCGCAGGCTTCATCTTCTGGTGATTGACGGATGGAGCGAGGCATCTCTTCCACCTCCCAAAAGCGTTGTAGTGCGCCCATCAATTGTTGGCGCCATGGGGTTTCGATTTCACTTCGCAAGACTAAACAGGCAGACGTCTGGGTGGCAGCGTGGGCCTTTGGGGCACGCCCAGAGATCGTCCATCTAACCGCTGTGCGCTGGGCTATGAGGTCAGACCGCCGGAGAAGCCCAGCTCTCAGAATATCCGGGAGTACATCGGCACCCATGAGCAGTTCAATGTCCCCAGGTGTGCCGAACTGTGGGTCAGCCAGCTTTAATCCTTGCCAGGGCAGCGTAGCTTGACCGTCCACAGGCGATCCGGGGGTAGATATGCCGAGGTTCCGAACGCAAAGCGCTTCAAAAGTGAGCGGAGCATGATGATCTGGCAGGTGAAGGGTGAGCTGAGCCTTCATGGAGACGCGTTCGAGAGTCTGGCCCCCCACTCCGCTGATGATGACCTCACTTCGTTCGGGTATGATGCGTAATCGATTCGATAACTTCATAGATATGATGGATGCTTCGGAATAGGAATCGAGCAATGCTCTCACAGTGAGAGTTCGAGAATGACCATCACCAATCCTGAGAACGGCCGTGGGTAAGATGATTAGTCAGGACGACGTGGCGGTGGTGCTCGAGGAGTCAGCAGTCTCTGCACTCGTGGTCGACGGTTTCGCCTGTTTCGGCGGGACGACGTTCTCATCGGTGGCGGCTCGTTTTCGTTGACTGTTGTGTAGCAGCGAGTGGTGAAGAGCTTGACAGTGCTGGCAGACCGATTTGGATAGACACGACCGCGCTGCGTGTCCAGGCCGAAGACAGTTGAAGCAGAGTCTCTCCCTGGTCACGACGTCTCTCCTCGTCTCAGGAGGCATGTTCAAGAAACGATCGCAGTGCCCGATGTAGTGATCGCCTTGGCATTGAACGCACTGGCTGGCCGTGGCCCGAGTGGCTAGGCTACGAGGACCTCGACTGCTTGATTGGCCACTGGCGGATCGTCGTCACAATCAGCTCTCGAGCCCTGATCTATAGTTTGATCAAGGGCGAGCAACGAGGAGATGGCTACGCAATATGCATCGATTCGCATGCGTCAAACCGCCAGTGGCAACCATATGTCGCGTGGCGAGTGATACTCGAGCCTGAAAGGTCATGCGTTCTCGATCTCGAACCACAGTGGCCAAGCCCCGGCAGCCACGTGGCGAGAGGACGAACTAGAACTTCGCCTTGTTCCTGTCTCATGTCGCCTGCGCGAGCATAGGCGCGCCTGAGATGTACTGCGTCACGCCTTTTGGGTATCAACCCACATCCGCGTTGACATGACCGCCTCGATCTCCTTCATGACCGACTCTGGCGCGAGAGAGAGAGAGAGAGAGAGAGAGTGCCCAAATCGAAATGATCGTTACAGTTACCCACGCCACATACCATGACACGGCCCCGACAGGGCATTTCTACTCGCGAAAAGACAGAGACACACCGGAGCAGATATGGCGTCCTTCCAGTGATAAAGATGGAGAGCTCAAAAAAGCATGGCGCTTGGTCAACGCGAGAGCACGTGGCGACTCTCTGAACGCGTGTGAGAAAGATGGCGCTCGCTCGGCGTGCGAACACGAGGCGGCCCTTCACAACGTATTTGAAGAATATCGCGTCTTTGACTCGCGACCACGCGGCGACTTTTCGAGACGTCAACATGTGCGGACTGCACTACGTAATAAGGGGCTGCACGTGGACCCCCCCTGAACCCAGAGCCCGACACAAAACCCAATAAATGGCTGCACTTCGCTATGGGCCTCGAAGACCCGATCACGGGAGCCATGTTTAATCGCCCGGAGTCCAATCTTTATGTCGCGCACTGAACGATGCACTCACAGAAGGCACGCACTCACAGCTTACCGTTCAATAAAGTCAATATCCTGGGGATGTACTCCGAATCTTCAGGATCCTATCCGGCTCGAAGGACCATGACCTGTTTCAATCTGGGCTAATGAAAAAGGCTGGACACTTGGCTGATTTGCAGCGGTGGTTTATTCCAAAAAAAGGATGGCTGCACACGAAAATAATGAAAATGATGTGCGTGGTAAGAATGTCTCTCTGGCGTCCGCTCGCTTCGCTGGCTGAAAGGCTTCTGCATCGAGCGTTCGCGCCTCGCACCGGCCGCCCGCCGTAGCAAGCAGAGAGCGCGCTCCAGGCGCCACCTCTCGGCGGTGCGCCGAACTAGCCTCTTTTCGAGGCTGAAGCTGATTGAGGCTTCAGTAGACAATCAAATTCCGACATCTGAAATAAAGAAAAGATTCCCAAAAATGAATAAGATTATATACGTCACAGATGGTGCAAAGCAGCACTATACAAATAGATATCAAATGATGAACTTGGTTAATCATGAGTCAGATTTCCTAATACTGGCGGATTGGCATTTCTATGCTACTGCTCATGGAAAGGGTTCATGTGACGGAGTAGGAGCTGTGTTAAAAAGAGAAGCTACTCGTACCAGCTTGCAGGCCAAAGCTACGGAAGCGATTTTAAATTCAAAACAACTTTATGACTGGGCGAGACAAAAGTTCCAAACAATAACATTATTTCACTATTCCAAAAATGATTACGAAAAAACTTCAAGATCAATAAAGAAAAGATTCTCGGTTGCACCGTCTGTTACAAAAATTTCAGAAGGACATGCGTTTATAATTTCTCCCGACAAAACAATTATTGTGTTTAGATACTCTAATGCACCAAGTCCATTATCAATAGTACAATATTAATAATTGAATTTAAAATATGTTCAACAAAATAATACAAATAGACAAAAATAAGAGTAATAATTAAAAAACATTAAAAATATAAAATAGAAAGTAATGCGGGCTTTGTAATAAAGACAGTCTCAACCCTGTAAAATGCAGAGAGCTTTCATAGGAATCAATAAAAAAATTGCACAGTATTATCAGTAATCAGTTACATTATTTAAGTGCACTGAAGTAAAAGTAAAAAAATTAAATTTAGCTTCGTGATCAAATTCAGTCGACAAAAATTCATAAAAATAGCCTTCGTCAATGATTTTCCTCTAGATGTAACCGCGTAAAAAAGACATTTTGAATGGTTTTTTGAGGTTAGGGCGCTTGAGGTATCGGTAAAAAAGACGGCCGGTTTCCTGTTCTGCAGCACAAAATACATAAAAATACTCTCTGTCAATAATTTTCCTCCAGTCGATTACAGGATAAACCTCTCAACTGCGTGAAAAAACAATTTTGGGGGGTGTTTTTTGAGGTTAGGGACGAACGCTTGAGGTATCGGTAAAATATACCGTCGGATTCTTGTTCATCAGCTCAAAATACATGAAAATAGTAGTTGCTTAAAATTTTTCTGAGCCCCTGTGATTTCTAACAGCTTTATAATTTCGTAAAGTAGTAATTTTTTAAGGTTAGGAAACGTATAGCTCCGTCTGGGAACAAAATTTTAAAAACCGCCCCTCACTAATTGAAAGTACAAAAAAAATGCTAAATGTTCCATATTTTTAAACATTTTTAGATCAAAAGGAATTTTGGGCAGAGATTTGTTACGTTTGATGTGGAACGTCCCATATATATGCATATATGTATATGTATATATATATATATATGATCAAAAAAATCTGAAAAAATTTAGGGATACGCATGGATACCTAAGGAACATTTTCCCAGAGTTATCCCGATATTCATTTTTTGACTGCTCGATTTCACAGAGAACCACCTATATATATTAATATATATATATATATATATATATATATATATATATAATATGTCAAAAAAAACATGGGTTGACTCTATATATATATAGAGTCAACCCTTGTTTTTTTTTTTTTGACGTTTCGTTGGTTTGGTTCCCAACCTCTTCAGATTTTTATTAGCAAAATAAGATATATATATATATATATAAATTATAAAGATAACAATAACAGTATATACAGTCATAAAGTTAAAAAATGTGTACCATTTTATTGTAAATGTTACATATTGAATTACAATATTACTAGGAAAAACTCCTCGCGTCAATCACAGTCATTAGCTATACATTTTGTGTTGTGTATTCATCACATATCAGTCAAGTGTTAATATTCACGAAAACGGGTAATGACGGAACTGTAAGGCAGAGGGGGGCGAACTTGAACGCTTTTTTTGTCGCTTTATATTTTAAAACCGTTAAAAGAAAATAAAAAATCAATTAATTAGGTTTCAAGTACTCGGATTGAAGTTGTTATACAAAAATTTTTAGCTCCCTAAAAGGTCACTGTAAAAATCCGTCTACAACTTTAACGAAGCATAACTTTTATAAAATAGCCTCAGGGGTGGGGTAATCCTTTATCGGTCTTAGAGCAATATTAAACAGATTGAATTTAAATACAGAATAGGGTGAAAAAATTAATAAGAAAATTGTACACATAATGTTTCAAACTTAATTTTTTTATTTTTGTAAGTGCTGTGACGTAAATGAAGCTTTTATAACATATTCGCGACCCATGTCGCTACTATAGGTCAGTCATCCCTTATTACAGCTTATACGGCATTTGACAGCTTTTTTCAGCATACCGCATTTTTACTGATCTTTTTTTAGTAGCTCCGAACCATTTTAAGCTATAATTAAAGTACTAACCCTGGCGAGAAAAATCACGTGATTTATCACACGATCAATCACGTGATCAGTCACCTGATTTCTCACATGATTTATCACGTGATTTCTCACGTGATTATTTGGCGTGATATCTCACGTGAGAAGTCACGTTAAAAATCACGTCAGAAATCACTCATAAAATTGAATTATTTATTTTAATTAAAATAAATTATTTTATTTTTACTAAACAATTATATAAAATAGATTTGTTAATAATCCAAATAAATTGACCGCAAAATAATTTAAAAAAAACGTTGCCTTAACGGAGGATCGAACCCCGGTACTCAACTTTCCAATCCGTTATCTTACTACCCGAGCTATTTGTGCTGTTGTAAGTATTGAAATTCTATACTGTTTTTACCTAAAAATATGTTTGATTTATGATTTATGATTTATATATGTACAATTTACACGTATACTTCAAGATAAAAATTGAAAAGATTTAAAATATTTTCGAAGTTAAGATTGATATTTATAATCTAAATTTGATATTACCATTATATTATTTAGCAAAGAAGAATTATTCTAATGTATACAGATGAAAACGCAAAATAAACTTATGTTTAATTGTAAAATTATATTTTTTCATTTTATTAATGAAATTATTTGCCTTATTTTAGCAATTAGCAGCAGATAGTCTATACACGTAAACGATAGATTACTGAGATTCATACATGATCATGATCTTCGAGTCATCATTAGGACAAATAAAAATAGCTCAGGCAGTAAGATAATGGATTGTCAAGTTAAGGACCGGGGTTCAATCCTCGGTTAGGGCGTTTTTTTTTTAATTTTTTTATTGCGGTCAATTTTTTGGATTATCATCAAATCTATTTTTCATAATTTGACTTGACTGATGACGTGACTATTTGGCGTGATTTCTCACGTGAGAAATCACGCCAAATAGTCACGTGAGAAATCACGTGATAAGTCATCTGAGAAATCAAGTGACTGATCACGTGATTGATCGTGTGATAAACCACGTGATTTTTCCCGCCAGGGAAAGACATGTGTAAAAAAATGGATTTCAAGTCCATATTTTTCTATGTTAATCCTACGTACAGTATTGCCCATTCCTGATGTACAAACTAGACCCAAGGGTTTTGAAAAATTCAATTATCAAATCTAGCCTTAAAACTTACGCACAGCATGCGACCCGGGTTCAAAATCAACGTGTACTTTTTGATCTCTCAGGCCCGCAATATTAATTTTTAGACACACTGGCATGGTCACACTTTTTCTGACATGTAAAAGTTACAGAAAGTGTTCGAGAATTTTTCATTCACTGGCCGTGCACGCATAACCGCTGCGTAGAGAAAAGTCCGACGGTCCAAATGTTGATTTTGGTGAGATATGACATATATTTTACTGGCGGAGCGTAGGTGCGTTTTACTCAAAAGTTATAGAAGAGTTATAATATTGCCCTGCGATCAAGTTCGCCCCCCTCTCCCCTAATTATCGAGAAGTTTGAAAATTTTCAGTAATGAGCAACCAAATTATAAATATATGATGCTAAAACATCAAAAAATAATAAAATAAAATTGTTTAATATGAAATAAATTGACTGTAAATAATGGTGTATAATTATTGCTGTTGGAGTTTTTGTTGAAACTTAGTTTTAGTATTTTGAAATATTATTCAGTTTTATTTTATTGTAGCTGGGAAAACCCAAGAACAGATGCTGTGCCGTGTCCGTCGCCGAACTCGGCAGCGCATCTGCCCGGTTTATAATGATAAGCTTCTCGGAGACACGGTCTGTTTGTTGCCTACAAAAATACGTGCGACAAACACGGTTTTAAGGTTTTAACATTATTAGGAATGTAAAGTGAAACAGAGGATTATTACACATACAAATATTGAACGTGATATCTTTATTCAACTTGCAAATTGTATCAAAAATAAGTTATGGAGTACAAAATTAATACTTAAAGAAGAACATTATATGTATTATTTATGCTGCTGCAGTAGATGTATTTATCAATTTTGATCTCTCATCGCGTATGTGAGCGCTCAAATGTTGAGTAGCATTTTTGATCATCAAATCTCTCTTTTTTGTAGAAATATCTGCATAGAAATTATGACGTTTGAGATAATCTTCATATAAACCTATACCATAAATAAAATTATTTGTATGTTTATGAACGTTAAAATTTACAAACCAATATACTTGATAGATAGTACACTTGACGTAGAAAATATCTTATACAGACGTTTAAAATTTACGTTGCGTAGCATGGATGTTGGAAAAAATAAAGTTGATTTATCCTCTAAGCATTCAGTTTCCAATCGTTCAAATCAGATTTTTTCTCGTCATGTGTACAAACAAATTATTACAAACCAATTAGTACAAACCAATTATACATTTTAAACTTACTTAAATATAAATCGACTTTTCTTGGTGTACATAATTTTACTGGGCTTCTATTGGGAATGTGGTTTTTTACTTTTGCTAAAGCTAAGCATCTATTGGCTAAAGTTTGTCTTCTCCACAAGATAACATCTAAATCACATAAAAACCCGGTTCGACGTTTGTAACGTGCTATTCTCCAAGTTTTTTTACCTATTTATAGAAATATTTATAGGAATAGTCCTAAGCCTAAATATATCTAAAACATTATTGAAATTTAGTGAAAGATCACACGAATTACTTTGAATGATTAACTTTAATTGAACATATTAACCAATATACCTTGTCTCATCTTAAGAGTTGATATCTTCGATACCTTTCCGGCATATCTGTTACTAGATCGTATCCTTTCTTAACATACATACTGTACAACTTTGGCTTATAATCTTTGAGAAACTTTACTGGGCATTCTGGAGATCCTGCAAAACCATATATTGGATAAGAAATTCAGAATATAAATAAAATTCTAAACTTACAAAAAAAATTACCGTGTCTTTGGGAACGTGATCGCCTTGCATCATGTGCTCTACGTGAAGATGGGGTTGAATGATGTGAATTCGGGCGTGAATTGTGCTCACGAATAGGAGAACCCAAACGAGACGCAGCCCGACGCGAACGTGAATGACGATGACGTGAACGAGAACGCGAACGAGGCCTAGCCTGACGTGAACGAGAACGCGAACGAGGCCTAGCCTGACGTGAACGAGAACGCGAACGAGACCTAGCCTGACGTGAACGAGAACGCGAACGAGACCCAGCTTGACGTGAACGTGAATCACGATGATGGGAACGAGAACGCGTACGGGAACCAGCTCGACGCGAACGTATATCACGTCGACCGGATAGCAACCGAGACTCATCATTCCGACCTGGGGGTGATTGTGAATCATGCGGAAACTCTGGCGAATGTGACTCACCCGGTGGTGGCCGCAAATCATTACGAGGCAGTACCGGCTGTGACTCACTCTGACACGGTGGTGGCCGCAAATCATTACGAGGCAGTACCGACTGTGACTCACTCTGACCTGGTAGTGATTGGGAATGGTGTGGAAACACTGGCGAATGTGACTGACCCGGTGGTAATTGTGAAACATGCGGATTCAGTGGCGAATGTGACTGATCCGGTTGTGGACGTAAATCATTAGGCCGTCCCGAATGTAACTCACCCAGTGGTGGACGCAAATCATCGCGTGGCAGTGTCGTCGGTGACTCATGCCGACCCGGTGGTGATTGGGAATGATGTGAAAATACTGGCGAATGTGACTGACCCAGTGGTGGCCGCAAATCATTACAAGGCAGTACCAACTGTGACTCACTCTGACCCAGTAGTAACTGTGTATTATCTCGAGGTATTGGCGAACGCGATCTACAATTAGCTGGTGGTGACTTTGAATCACGCGAAAATAAAGACGACAGTGACGCAGAACGACTCGGTGATGTATCATTATCATTTTTCGTCCGAAATCCACGAAGACTCTGTGGTGAATCACCCAAACATGATTGGGACCGTGACCTAGAGCGACGCGGTGTTGACTTTGAATCACGCGAAGATAATTTTGAACCTGAACGTCGTGAGACTTGATCGGTGTCGCGTGTTGATTTTGAACGGGTACGTTGGGAACGCCGTTTGATGTCGCGTGATGTTGATCGTGAACGATGAGATCGACGTTTCGAGTCGCATGATTCTGATCGTGAACGATGAGATCGTCGATTGCTATTGCGTGATTTTGATCGTGATCGATGAGATTGCCGTTTCGTATCTCGTGATTTTGAACGTGAACGATGAGATCGCCGTTTCGTGTCACATGATTTTGAACATGAACGTTGAGATCGTCGATTGCTGTCGCGTGATTTTGATCGTGAACGATGAGATTTTGAACATGAACGTTCAGATCGCCATTTTGTGTCCCGTGAATACGAATGACGTTTTATAGAAGTGCTAACTGAATTCGCGCGCTTTGACTGACTGTGTATTGGTGGCGAATAATGTAGTGGCAATGATAGCGAAAGTGGGAAATTGTTTGATTTCTTATCAATTCCTTTTTTGCAGTCCTTTTTCGTCAATAAATCTAAAACGAAAACAATACAGACCAATTTTTAACTACGTAGAAAATTATTATTATTATTATTTCAAACATTTAAAGCGTTGCAAACAAAATTAATGTTATAACAATTATTGTAGCATTATAAAATGCTACAATAATCGTAGTAATTGCATAATTTAGAATCATAAAAAAAAATTTTTAATTATTTAATATTTCCTTTGAAGGGTGTTCTATTGTTGGTTCAAGGTGTCAAGAAAATTATGAAAAAATTAAATATTGTTAGAACTAAAAATATAAAATTTCTTACAACCTAGCTTGCTCATCAAATTCGGGAGGTAAAATTACTTTAATAACGAGTGTCGAATTGTAATCAGGATGATGCAGTTAAAACCAATTGATTCGATTGAATTCGATTCTCAATAATTGAAATGATTTAAAAGATAAAAATTCATCAGTTTTAATTGTATTTAATCGAATTGAAATGTACAATTGCATCGACATATTTTCTGTTAAAATATTATATAATCAAAATATTATGAATTGCAATTTTAATCAGAAAAAAGCTTGACTAATTTCGAGTAAATATAATTTAAAATAATGAACTTTTATAATTGGTTTGAATCGGATTAATCAGTTTTAATGGTATGATTCCGGATTACGATTCCTTATTAAATCAATAAAACGTTTTATCGTTTTCTATCGGTATTTGTTGTAGAGCGGGGACCCTTCTAGATAAAATCACGTCATTAAACACGCAATTTATCACGTAATCAATCATGTGACGAATGATCAATCAATCACGCGATTATCACATGATAATTCATGTGATTATATAATCGAGCAATTAATTACGTGATCAGTCACGTAATTAATCATACGATTAATCACGCGAATAATTACGTGACTAATGACGTGATTAATAGCAATAATTTTTATATTAAATAAAATTATTAGAAAGCGCAACATTTGGAAGTGCTACCATCCGGATAACACCTAAATGGGGTATCGTACTTATGAATTTGCGTTTTTAATAATTGAATTTAATAAAGAAATTATTGTAAATCTTGTAAAATATTACGTGATTAGTTGCCTCATCTCTCTCTCTTCCTCTCTTTCTCTCTCTATCCACACACACACACGCGCACGCGCACACACACACGCACACACGCGCTCGCACGCACGCATACACCCACACACACACATTTATATATATATATATATAATAAATAAATAACGAAATGAATAATACAATATGATTATAAGAAATTTTATTTATTTTCAATTTTTATTTTTGTTTTTTATTTTTTTTTTCATCGCCAAACTATGCCATAATGCATAAAAATTGAGTTAAAATTTTTTTGAATTTTTTTAATAGTTTCTGAACTATAAATCAAAAGTTATTAAAAGCTACTCTTTTTGGAAATGCCAAAAACTGATGAATAAGTTTAAATAATCCTTATTATGTTATCACTTTAATTGACTGATTTGATATTTTCATCAATAACCGATACTCTGAAAAATTTTTAATTTTTATCTAAGGTACTCGATAAGCCACAATGAATGTTCCAATGGGTATATTTTAAGTTTAGTTTTGTTAAACAAGACATTTTGTACTATTATCACACTAATACAAAAAATATTTAATAATTTGTTTAATCAGATAGTATGACAAGATGAAATAAAGGTTGACGACTTGGTACGGTCAAGTGAAATAAAGTTCAGTGCATGCACGTTTCATATCAACTTTGTACAGATAGTGAGTATTATTGTATTGAATATAATAAATTAAAATATTAATAAAATCAAACTGATTTATTTAGCTGGTAATTATCCTAACCTCTTAACCTATCTATATATAACTTGAACACATTTTCTATAAATTTTGACATGTTCTTTGCATTTCTTAACCTTATTTTAATTATAATCAATTATATAGGTAAATTTATATTTATTAACGAAAGTTCTGACCTCACAATTGTACATGCATGACTAGGAAACTAAATTTAAGCAAATTGACTGTAAGCTGTGTGTAAGCTTCTAATACAGTAAGCGGTTATTTAGCGGTTTTCTAAACTAACCTTCTTTTGTTGGACTCTTTCTTGTCATCGCCGTATCCACTCTATCTAATATAACTTTTGCTTGCATAAGGTCATCACATTTGTTGTTATTTGTACTTAAATATTCTGAATCTTCATCGTCTACATTAATCTGTCTTCTATTATCCATAAGTGTCTGTTCTTTAAATTTTTGAATCGTACGTTCTGAATTTTGTTTACTAACAATTTTTTTCAATATTCCAGTATTACACTGTAAATTATATTATAAAATAATTATAAAATAAACATACACCGGGTTGAAATACGTTGAATGATTGAGTTATTTTTTAAACAAGACAGAGCATATATACTTACAGGTTTATGTTTCTCACTGTTCTCATATACAGTATCACTAGAATCGCTTGACGTCAACTTTTTAGGAATAACAAGTCGTTTAGATTTACTTTCTGCCTTTCTTTGAGCATCGTCTTCTGTTTCTATAATGAAATTTTATATTTAAAAAATCTATTGAACAAAATAAATCTAAATCTACATTTTGAAATGATTTAAAAGCTAAATAACAGTGCACAAGATCTGACGTAGCTATTGCATAACACTTAAAACGATAACAAAAGTTATCTAATGATTTACAAATAGACTGTAAAAATATGGAATTCAGTACGCTGTAAAAAATGATTTTTTATAGTCATTAACGTTGTAGTAAAATTACATGAGTAATATAAAATTGCAACGGGGGTTCAATAAATTTACTAGATTTTGTATTTTTACATAGCTAAGAGTAGTAAAACCTCATGTATGTAATTTTACAATAACGTTAGTGATCTTGAAAATTTATATTTTACAGTGTAAAGTAGTTTGCAATATTAAGTGTGGACAGACAGCAACATTAGTTCTTGCACTTTGGCCTTTTTAGTAAAAATATAATTTCAAAAAATATTTTTAAACAAAAATTACCTCCAAAACATATTATATATGCTTCAAAACATGTATTTGTTGATATCCACAAAACCTAGTATTTACGTTTAGTGTCAAACTCACCAAAACTATTTGGCCTAATATGCGTTTTATCACTGCGTTTTACAAAAATTTGCTGTATTGGAACATAATAATATTTAAACTTTGAGTTAACCTTTTCGTCCACATATCGCAAACACGCGTAATTTATTTTTTGTTTGGACATTTTTTCAACATATGCATATAAACAATAATAGTTTTGTTTTTTGTTTTTTTTAAAAGATAATGGTAACAATATCTTTTTGCACTTTTACAATTTACATACTTGCATGCATATTTATAAATAAAGTACTATACATAGTATATACATGTAACTATAAATAGTATACTAGTATACACTAAGTCACTAACACTATATATATAGAATCACTAGATACTTACCAGAATTCCGTCTTTATTTTGACTTAATTATAACATCACTAAATATGCTGTTAGAAAAGTATATACAGAGATTAGAAGAGAGATTGACGATGAACATGGGCGAAAGCGTGCTATGCGAAATGTAGTCGTAAGCTAGCGCCGCCCTGCGGATTTCGCTCCGAACTATACGCATCTAGAAGCAGCGGAGGAGAAGTAGGGGCGGCCCTACGCAACTAGCTTCCCCACCAGCAGCAGCGGCGGCCGGCGAAGAGAGTATACATAGCGGCGCGGCGGGACCTATCGGAGAAATGACATTAGCGGCGGTAACTGTTAGGATTCGCTCTTACACGATGAAAACGATTAATAAACAATTTTATATTTATGAACAATCACCGATGAAACTCTAAGCGCTTAATATCAGTGGCCATGATCGTCTTTATAAAATCAACCCTCAAAATTAAACATTTTAATTATTTAATCTGCTGATTATGGATGAACAAAAACAGACAAATTTAGCTTGAGCTTAAACAAAATTAAATTAAACTAATAAGCCATCCCAGCCTTCCGATAAACATATGCTACTTTCAGTTTCTACTCATCAATGATGATCGTAGCGGCGCGGTCTACGTGCGTGCTTACTATTCTTATGCACTCAGGTTCGAGTCCGAGACTAGGCATTTTTTTTCTTTTTTTCTATTTTCTTATAAAACGCATATAATACGTAATAACAATAAGAATTTTATTATTATTTTTTATTATTATTCTAATTACGCAGGGAACCTGCAATATGTAACTACCATAATTTATAGTATTATGCGTATCGAAATAATAAAATTTTTAATTAATTTACTTTATTTTAGTAGGACAATCACTTTTTCGCATACAAATTGAAACGAAAAAATTAAGCTTAAGCTTAAACAAAAATAAATTAAACTACAAGCCACCCCAGCCTCCCGATAAACATATGCTACTTTCAATTTCTAATAGTCAACGATGATCGTGGCGGCGCGGTCTACGTTCTTGCTTAGTATTCTTATGCACTCAGGTTCGAGTCCTATACCCGACAAATTTTTTTTTCTACTTGCTGATGAAATATAAAGCGTACAATAATAACGCAATATGAAATTCTGCTTTTGCAATTATATTTTAATTTAGGTAAGTATACGGTGGTAAAAAAAACAATGTCTGTATACTCCATATACTAGGTACAACAAGTCTTCGAAGCCCAGAATTCATGATTTTCATTCTCACAGCTACCGCAGACTTACTTAAGGTTTGGGCTTCGAAGGGCACTTTTACTTTGATAGAAATGCTTGAAATACATATATTTAGGTTATGAATGTGGGAATTTAAAAAAGAATTCAATTTAAAAAAGTTGTCTATAATTAATGCATAATATTTGTTATTTTTTTAATTTTTAAACAAATTTTTTTATTAAATTATAGACAACTTTTTTAAATTAAATTCTTTGTTAAATTCCCACATTCATAACCTAAATATATGTATTTCAAGTAGCTGTAAAAATGAAAATCATGAATTCTGGGCTTCGAAGACTTGTACCTGGGCTTTGGAATACACAAGCATTCTTTTCTGTCTTTTACAATTTAGTTTACATAATTGATTAAACAATTTTTAAATAATTTAATTGAAATATAAATGAAAAATGCAATTTTTTATTATTTCACATTTTAAGGTGTATCCGTCCCCTTAATGAACGAAAATTTATATAAAACTTTTTTGTAACTACTGCATCCTTAGCTAACATCAATAACTGCTGAAAATAATTTAGCACTTTTTTTCATGATTCCTGGACAATGTATGGACAAAATGGGCTGAAAGTTTCGTTAAGAGGTGCAGAGAGAGAGAGAGAGAGAGAGAGAGAGAGAGGGAGAGAGACAGACAGAGACAGACTGATAAGAGACAGAGAGACACAGAGAGAGAGAGAGAGAGAGAGAGACACAGAGACAGACAGAGATAGAGAGGAAGAGTCAGAGAGAGAGAGAGACACAGAGAGACAGGGCGAGAACAGACAGAGAGAAAGAGAGAGAGAGAGAGAGAGAGAGAGAGAGAGAGAGAAGAGAAATAGAGAGAGAGAGAGAGAAGAGAGACAGACAGAGATAGAGAGAAACAGAGAGATAGGGAGAGACAGGGAGAGACACCAGAGAGACACTGAGAGACAGACAGAGCGTAAGATGGACGAGACCCGGCTGAAAATGATCATATGAGTGCTCATATGATGGATCATATGATGGCTCATATGATAGCTCATATGAGTAATCATATGATATTTTCGACCAAATTCTCATATGAGACATCATATGAGAACTCATATGAGACATCATATGAGAACTCATATGAGACATCATATGAGAACTCATATGAGACATCATATGAGAACTCATATGAGTACTCATATGACTGTCCCGAGTTTCCAAGAACTTCAAATAACAAATTTTTTAAAACCAATTCTAGTGCATTAATAATTCATTTTTGGGCATTTTATAACATTTAAGAACATGAATTAATTTTAAAAGTAGAAAAAAAAATTTTTTAAACTAATGCTGTAACCGGGATTTGAACCCGGTACCTTTAGATTTAGACTCCTTTACTCTATACATGAGCCAAACTTACTTTTGAGAGCTTCTACCTAATACTATGTCATAGTTTAAGTTAAATTTAATATTAATATATTTTCGTAAAGTTTGCATTATTTCCGATAAATATGTTGTTAATAGTATTGTTTTGTTAATTATGAGCAAATCTTAATAATATTTAATAAAATTCGGCATATGATCCTCTCGAATGGTTTCCCATATGGAATTACAAATATCAGTAAGACTAACTGATAATAAATAAAACATTAATATTAACAGCACATTAATAGAATATGATTTTACGTAAATGATTTTAAATTTTACGAAAATATATTAAGATTAAATTTAACTTACACTATGACATAGTATTAGGTAGAAGCTCTCATAAGTAAGTTTGGCTCATGTATAGAGTAAAGGACTCTAAATCTAAAGGTACCGGGTTCAAGTCCCGGTAACAGCAGTTTTTTTAATATATTTTTTTCAACTTTTCAAATTAATTCATGTTTTTAATCCCATTTAATGCCCAAAAATGCATTATTAATGCACTAGAATTTGTTTTAAAAAATTTTTTATATGAAGTTCTTGGAAACTCGGGATAGTCATATGAGTACTCATATGAGCTCTCATATGCTGTCTCATATGAGAATTTGATCGAAAATATCATATGATCCATCATATGAGCTATCATATGAGCCATCATATGATCCATCATATGAGCACTCATATGAGTATTTTCAGCCGGGGAGACAGAGAGATATCATATTTTTATGCCTGAGTGTACATAATAGCTTAATTGTTTTTGGATTACTTTAAATAAGTATTAGAAAATTTTTAATTTATCGACATTATAGGTATATCTGTTGTCTTAATAATTCAAAGTTTTAAACGTACATGTTTAAAGAGAATATAATGTATTATCCCTGCTAAAAATCGTGGATTAAAAAGAATTAAAGTCGATTGAAATCAATCGATTTTAGATGTCATTCTTGTTATCAATTTTCACAATTAAATTCGATTGTTTTCTAATTGAAATCGATTGTAATTGATTAAAGACGATTAGAGGTTCAAATTTTGATCAATTGGTTTGATCGTTTTGAATCGTTTTTTATCGATTTCAATTAGAAAACAATCGAATTTAATTGTGAAAATTGGTAACAAGTATGACATCTAAAATCGATTGATTTTCAATCGACTTTAATTCTTTTTAATCCACGATTTTTAGCAGGGATACCTTGTAAATTTTTTTTGGTAATAAATAATAATAACTCTTTATATAGTAAAACTTAAATATATGTAATTTCATTAATTTTCAGAGTTGTATCAATAATGAATCAAATGATATGGATTTAAATGAATATATACCTCATTTACTATTGGAAGAGGAACATGAATTTAGGCATCCTGAGTCAAGCCAATACCTCCAAAACTGGCAAGAGATGATTGAAAGTGAAGATTTTTTTAAATCTATTACCAGTCCAGTCCGAATAAAAAAGGGAGAATTATTACTAATGGCATTAAAATTTTCTATTTCTAATAGTTTATCAGTAAATGGTATGACTAATTTATTTAAGTTCATCAATACAATTTTTGAAGCTCCTATTATGCCTGATTCCAAATATGCAGCAGATAAATTTTTAAATCCTAAAGAAAGTGCCGAATTTCACGCAGTTTGCCACGTTTGTTCAGCATACATAGGTAAACTTGGTGAAATTGAAACTCAAAAAACTTGTTCTATTTGCGAAGCAGAACTTAATTTGAATAATCCTAGTAATACGAGCTTCTTTGTAATGCTTGATCCATCTACACAGATACGAGATGTACTCAAAGTTTATGAAGATCACTATGAGTACGTAGTTAAAGAAAGAAGTCATAAAACTGGATTTATAGAAGATGTGTACGATGGAAAGGAATATCGCAAATTTATACATAAGTTGACAGAAAAAGATAAACAAAATTACGTAAACGCTGTCTTAAATACCGATGGTGCACAAAAATTTGAATGCTCACAATATTCCATTTGGCCTGTGTATCTCATGATTAATGAATTGCCAAAACAAGACCGAATGCAGAAACTAGTCACGTGTGGATTATGGTTCAATAAAATGAAACCAGACATGAATGTTTTTTTAGGTACCTTCGTTGATGTCATGAATAGATTAACAAATGAAGGCATTTCGTGTAATATACAAGGTGAAGAACGCTTAATTAAGCCTCATATTTTGTCGTGTTGCGTTGATTCTGTTGCACGGGCTCCCATTCAGGGTAATAAGCAGTTTAATGCGTATTTCGGATGCAATTGGTGCAAACACCCTGGTCAGTGGGCCGAAGGTAGCATGCGATACCCATTATTAACATCTGCTTTAGTTTTTAGAGATCACGAAAGTACTATCAATGATATGTTAGTTGCTTCCCCCGAACAACCAGTTGATGGTATTCAAAGTTTATCAGCCCTTATAAATTTGCCTGATTTCAATATTGTTTCTGGTTTTGTCCCAGATTATCTTCAATGCTGTTTAGAAGGTGTCGCAAAACAAATAACGAATTACCATCTGAAAGCAATGAGCATAGATGACATTAAAGAATTATATTTCAAAATTGGTAAAATCACTGCCCCTCATCAAATTTCACGATTAAGCCGACCATTAAGTAGCAGAAATGATTGGAAGGCACGTGAGTGGGAAAACTATGTTCTGTATTATAGTGTTCCTCTTTTGATTGACCATTTGAGTAGAAATCTGTTATTTCACTGGCTCCTTTTTGTGGAAAGTTTATATATATTATTACAGAGTAGTATTAATATAACAGAATTAGATCGAGCTGATAAAATGCTGCATGAGTTTGTGTCAAAAACAGAGGAATATTATGGTATAAAATCTATGACCTTTAATGTTCACCAAATGCTGCATATTTGTCATGGTGTATTAAATTGGGGACCTTTATGGTGCCAGTCTACATTTTCATTCGAATCTGCGAACCACCATTTATTAAAAGCAATTAAATGTTCTAAGGGAGTTACGTTACAAATTCTAACAAGGAAAGGTACCCAACCCGAACTCACCGATTTTGATGATTTTCATATATGTTGTAGAACATAAAAAAATAAGAGACACGTATTTTTTTTTTATCGGCTAATTTTCACTTTTAAGGGGTAAAAACCTCCCCTAAAGTTAACCCCCAAAAAGCGTTTTTTTTAAATATCTCGGCTTAAAATTAATATTTTTCAATGAAACAAATTGGAGGTTATTTCTTACAAAAAGAGCAAGTATTTCATGGTGATTTGAAGAGTAAGGGTAGCATCCCCTATTTTTTAGGGGTTGAAAACATATATTTTTTGGCATAATTTTATAATAAAAATGTTTAAACCGACTAAAAAAAATTGGAAAAAATGTTTAAACATCCTTAATAACAAAATTTAGTTGACGTCTTTCGGTGTTTTCATAAATATTATCCCTAAGGGGGTAAACCACCCCTAACACAAAATAACTGTAAATATGTACTTCAATCCATAATATTTTGTAGAAGGTTTGTATATAGGGGTTTTCGAGATCGCTCTTTACAAATCTGATATCAGATTTTAAAAATACATAATGGCGAAACCAATGTGGTGGACGAAAATGTCGAAAAAAAATTTTAACTTTCAAAAAAACTTGTTTACAAATGTGTGATCTTTGTAGCCTGTACATGTGAACTAAAGAGCCTTAAACCCTAAACCCCTAAAGAACAAATAGGCTAAATGGTTGTGCTTTTTAACCAAAC
>JAZHPH010000720.1:0-25492 GCA_037356405.1 Nasonia oneida | reverse complement strand
AGAGATAAACACAGTTATCTGTTTGCTGGACTGATTGCTATCTTACATCTAAATCTTAAAACTATAAAACTAATCTTTTGAGATTAGTAAGCGCAGTCTTATCATTGCACATTGAAAATAGCCTAAAACTAATGATACAGTGATATCGTTTCCTTTATTTCTGTTATTCCACTCTTTTAATATCTTTTCTTTTTGTCTACAAATTTGATCTAATCCACTCTTTTAATTTATTTTTCGTTGTTAAATTTTTTAATTCATTTGGTAGTTTATTGAATAATTCTATCGCTTTGATGTAGCTGTTTTTTCTACTTACTGTTTTTTCTCTGATCGGAATTTGTATAAGTTTTTTTCTTGTATTGCTTGTTGAAGCTATATGTTTTGATTTTAAAATCTCATAATGGAAGAATAGTGATTCAAGTTCGTACATTTTCTCAAAATGAAGTGGGTTTCCTTGAGTTACAAAATTATTTTTATTAATGATTTTCAACAGTTTTTTCTGTAGGTTCTTTAACAGTAGTAGAGCATTGGAGTAAGCCCCTCCCCATGCTATAATTCCGTAGCTTATAACGCTGTTGAAGAGAGCGTAATAAATCAATCTTAATGTTGCTAGGTTCAACAGTTTTGATAATTTATAGAACACAAAGGTTAAATATTTGGTTTTGCTAACAATATATTTTATATGTTCTTCCCATTTCATATGGCTGTCGAAAATTAATCCCAAATATTTACAGTTTCTCACTCTATTTATTGTTTCCTGGCCTATTTTTATGTCTATACTGTTTGGGATACTGTTACTATAATTTCCAAAAGTTATAAATACAGTTTTGCTTATGTTTAGTGATAGCCTATTCAAGGCTAACCAGCTTGAAATACAGTTTAGGTCTTCATTCATTTTTACTTCAACGTCGGTCCAGGAGTCAGTCGTTGTTATTATCGCAGTATCATCAGCATATGATATCGCATTATCTTTAAGCATGTCGTTAACATAAATTATGAAGTATTGTGCCCTGTGGCACTCCCGTACTTACAGTTTCTTTGTCGCTAACAATATTTTGTATTTTAACTCTGTGATCTCTATTAAGTAACTAGTCATTAAGTCTAATGCCTTGCCTCGGATCCCATATTTTTCTAATTTTTGCAGTAATATATTGTGGTTAACCGTGTCGAAAGCTTTGGCCAAATCTAGAAAAGCAACCGCTATTGGTTTACTTTGATCTAGACAGTTATATATAATGTTCGATATGTATTGTATTGCGTCTTTTGTACCCCTATTCTTAACAAAGCCATACTGATTTTTTGAGATAATGTCACAACTACTGATAAAATTGTTTAGTCTGTTATATATTAATTTTTCCAGGATTTTAGCAATATTTGATATTAATGAGATTGGCCTGTAATTTTCAACATAATTTTTGTCTTTTGATTTGTAAATTGGAATAATGTCGGCACTTTTCAAAGCTTCTAGCCAAATGGCTTTTTCGATCGATAGGTTACATATATGTACAAGTACCTCGATTATGTGTCTAGACAAGCTTTTTATTGTTTTAGTATTTATGTTATCCACCCCGCCGCTCTTCAGTGGCATATCTTTAATGATTTTAGTTATTTCAGAGTAGTTTGTAGGAAGCAGAAAGATCGAAATTTGGTTATGTTTAGGTAGACTTATTGTTTCGTTAATTGGTTGTTTGATTTTTTTACTTAGTTCTGATCCTATATTACTATAGTGTATGTTCATAATATTCGCTATGTCTTTAGGGTTTTGAGTTTTTTTCCCGTGTTTATTATTTGGATCAATAATTTGTGTAATTGGTGCATTTTTTTATGCTTTTGCCTAGTTTTTTATTTATAACTCTCCAAAGATCTCTTGGATTAGAATAGCTTTTCTCAACCTCGGCACAATCGTTTTTTAACTTGGCGTCTTTGACAACTTTATTTAATATTTTCTCATAATT
The DNA here is from genome assembly GCA_037356405.1 of Nasonia oneida. Taxonomy (NCBI): domain Eukaryota; kingdom Metazoa; phylum Arthropoda; class Insecta; order Hymenoptera; family Pteromalidae; genus Nasonia; species Nasonia oneida. Next base: position 23,540 of record JAZHPH010000720.1, on the reverse strand, counting down.
TTTATACTCTTTCTTTAGAGTCTCATTCTTTGGGTTTAGTTGCCAAGTTTTATATAAATGTTCTTTTCTATTACAAGAGTTTATAATTGCACTTGTTATCCAGCTATGCCTTGGCTTATTTTTTCTAGTTTCTTATTATTATTTTTAGTAGTTGTTGCTTGGGCAGTACAGTTTTTTATTTTACCAATTAGTGAATTAACAGCTTGGTTACACAACAATTACTGATTTTAATTTTTTTGAGCGTTATTAGTAGCAGATAGTGATCTGTGATCATATGTTCTATTTTACAAGTGTATGTTTCGATTGTGTTAATTTTAATAAAGATATTGTCAATGCAAGAACCTGTATTATCAGATGTTGCTGGTCTAGTTATTGTTTGGAAGCCTGGCACATATCCTTTTTCTAAGAAGTTATTCAAATACTCCTAACTAATATTGTCTAGTTTTAGTATATCTATATTAAAGTCACCAATAATTAGATGATTTTTGATATTTCTATTTTCTTTTCCTTATCTAATTTTAAACATGTATTTATAACTCTGAGTTTCCCTATTCGTACGATTTCAGTACTCTCCGTTAGGCTTTCATCAAAATCACCATTACTCCATCCGACCTATTTATTCTACTATTATTGTAATACATTTTATACCCTGTTAATAGAAAATAATTATGATATTCTAGATTCCAGGTTTCTACGCAAACTATCATTAGTGGTTTAATCTCAAGCCTTTCTATAAAAATCTGTAGTTTATCAAAGTTTTTATTTAAACTTCTAATATTGACATAGAGAATATTTTCTTGGTTATTTTTTAGATAATTATTGAAAGCCTTGATATTTCCAAATACAGTTTCTTTCTTAACATTTTCATTTTGTATACTTTCTATTACTTCAATGTTGTTATCCATGTGTGTGTTATCTTCTTAGATTATGCTGACTGGCAGAAGGAGACGATAGTAATGACGAAACCGATCCAATCCTTGTTGCCGACTGAGTTCTGTTAGACGAGATGTCTATGTTGCCGATATATCTTGTTATTGTAGGACTCACTGGATAATCAGTTGACTCCACGTATTTTCTTATTTTGTTCTTGAGCACTTGACAAGACTGGCTATCGTTTGCCACATGTTGAATGTCGTAATTGGTTTTGTACCTATTATTATGAAAAATGCAGTTTACACATTTTACCTCCGTCGTTTTCACACAGTTTATTGAATTGTGTGAACCCACGCATTTTAAGCACACTTTGTCGTTGCGACATTTATGTCCACTGTGTCCAAACCTTCCACAGTTGTAGCAAGGCCTTATGTTGATATCATCATATACTCTACAGTTTTGATATCCAATGAAAACTCTGTTTTTGTTATCTTTTATTCTTTTGTAAATTTCTGAGGAGACTTCAATTATGATGCTAATCTGTTTTGTTCTCTTATTTTCGAAATGGTGAATTGCGGTGCAGCTGGTTTTCAAATCTTTAAAATTTCTTTCATTAATGTCAGCTTCCATATCTTTCAAACTCATCTTCTCAAAATTATCCACTCCTACGACTTTTAGTCTTGGTTTTTTGACCTCTTCCTTCATTATTTCACATACTGATGATAGTTTTTCTTTCAGAATTTTTTCAGTATCTATGGCACTATTTTCATTCATACAGTCGATTATTATTTCATTGTCATTTTTGCAAATTATTTTCTTTGTTTGTACTGTTTTCTTTTTATTTAGGTAGTGTGAGACTATGTATGTTAGATTATTTCTGTCGTCAGTATTCTTCTTTTTTATAATTAGTTTAGGTATTCTCTTCTGCTTGATAACCTCCTTGTTAATTTCTTTACTGGTTACTTGTGAGTAGGTTGGTATATTAGGTACATCTTCTTGCTTTTTATTTAATGCACTGTTTAGTAATTGGTTTTTATCTTTCATTTCTGTAACCAGCTGTTTCAACAGATTATTCTCAATTTTTAGCGTTTTGAGTTCAGATTGTTCACTTGACACGTTTAAATCTACATTGTTAGTTTTATTAATTATGTCGTTTAAGTATTCTTCTCTTATCGATTCTCTTTGTCTTAATTTTATTTGTGCTATGATAATTTTAGCCGAGTCATTAAGCACCACATCACTTGTTTTTGAGGTTAGATCCAAGTCTGAATGGTCTGGGCAAATTACGAACGTATCACTGATTGCAATGGTGTTTTTTAGTTTATTAAAATCACTTCTATGATACACACTTTCACAAATTATGCAAACGACTGCGGTTACTTTTTTATTCGGATGGCATTTATAAAAAACTTCTCCACCGAGGTCGGGAGGCTCGTTGCCTCCCAACGCCAGTTGGTATCCATGTATGATATGTATATATATATATATATATATATATATATATATATATATATATATATATATATTTCATGAACATATAAAAATTTATATAATACAGCTGACAACAAGTTGTTAAAGCTGTGTTGCTTTAGAGGGAAGGGCCCGTTAGTTTTTATGTAAAGGGAAGAAAACGCAAGTGAACCCAATATAATTATAATATACATACCTCAATCTGGTCTAACCAGAGCGTCCTTATTACGCAGGTGTTCTGGTGCTGAAATTCGATTTTCACAGCAAAAGTGAAGGTTGACTATTCAGGAGCAGAAGTATTCGCTCCATTCTATAAAAAGAAAATCAAAATTGGTATCAGAGGTTATTAGGAAAGAAAGAGTGCGACTGACAACAAATTGGTAAGGTCACACTTATTGTTTGAAGCAGTGAAAAGAAATAAAATATCAAAAACGCACTTTGAAGTACTCGTGCGAGTCCCTTTTCTTACACATCTGTACACTAAACAGTCAAATTGAAATAAGTAGATATGCATAACATTTGAATATTTTTCTGTGAATAATGTCAATTTGAAAAATTTGAAATTTGAAAAACACGTATTTCTAAAATACTTCAAAAAATAAAAAAATAAAAAACGAAAAAGTGAACAAATTAGCTTCACTGACATTCAAGAGAGTGAACAGATTAGAAATACGTTAAAACAAGACCATTCAACTTGGGTTGTTCAATAAATGTAACCAAACACTCAGTTCCAAATTATTCATCACTAATACACAAACAAACACTCTTTACTTTCATTATCATTTATAAAAGAACAGATATTAAAACGCGTCAAAGTTAGTTTCACTTGCAAACACTTGTGCAAAACAAAGTAAAAGTAGAAGCACGTACACTAAAGGAAACACTAGTCTAGGTTATTCGGCTTTGCAACATTGTTGATCACTGCGTAGAATCAAAGAAATCAAAACGTCGACGTTCATCGTGGAAGTTTCAATCAGTAAATTAAGTTTGGTCTCGTGAACAACATTCATTGCACAATTTCCTCGACCCTAGAAGAAGCAAATAAGTCGTAAATACATTAAATAATCATTTTAGTACACAATTTTCTTACAATTAAAAAGTAGAGTCAACATTGTACGCGAAAGAGCAAGTTTAGAAAGAAATTTTTATTACATGTCTTAATAATCGATTCAGGAAAAGAAAGTTTTACACTGATACACTTAATGAATTGTCTTTTTTAAAGTATGTTTTAATTCATTTTCAATACACTTCAATATCAAGATCAGAAAATTAACAATTTTAATAGTTTCAAACGAAAACTTGCAAATGAGCAAAATCTGGGATAAATAGAATTGTTTATGTCAAAGCCAACCCGTATAACTTATTCGAGCAAACCGGAAAGCAAAATCACAACATTTAAAGAAATAAAGCGTGTGATAATACTCAAAACTTTATACTTGCGTGCATTTCCTTGACTCGTTGCAGGCGGAAAGAAGCCGTTGAGAACCTTGCACCATCCTAGAACAAATAAAAGATTATTTAACACAAAGCAACAAGCTCTAGTGTTATGCAAATGATTTATGTTTGAATAAATTGTGAGGAAAACTTATCCAATTAGAAAGCAGCAACAGGTTGTACTGCTTGTGGTAGGAAGTCCTGGGCCCACACTTATATTTTCACTCTTTATCAATAAACACCTTCAAAAATCTCAGTCACATGTAAAGGACACACTCGCGAACCAATAGATTATACGTGTGCACTATTTTTACCGCGATTTAATACCAATAATTGAAAAAGAAAGTACGCGACGCGACACGGGTGAGGTTAGCCATAGCAGCATAGCAACCGACGGCACGTGTTTGTTCAGAGCGAACATGGGCGCAAACACATGCGTGCGAAACGTAGTAGTCACTAGACGCAGCTAGGAACTTTACCGCGGTCGGAGACTAGGCGCGCGCAACTGACGCGGTCGAGTCAAAGTAGGGTCAAGAAACAGAGAAAGCGCGCGGCAGCCATTTTGAGCGGGCGCGAAATTCAAATAATTAAGGCGGAAGATTTTAAGACTTTTTAACATTTTAACATTTTAAGACTTCTACAACAAAAATAATCATTATTAATTAATATAGATTCAAAATCACGCTTGTCTAATCTATTCTTTTGCAAATAAATAATTTTTATTATTACATGAAGAGAAGTTAATTCTTTAGGAAATAACAATTGTTGGTTTAGGGTTTTGTTAATTAAACTTTTCGTAGATTTAGGTACAATATTTTATTATTACTTCGCTTTTCTTTGAGCAAGAGGTACTTAATTATTTTGGGGATAAGCATATTCATAATTGTTTAGAATACCGGTTTTGTTTTTTTTATCGTGTTTATTTAATTCTTTTTGTGTTTAACAAAATTAAATAATTACTCAAGAACTTTGGGATTTTGTTAAATTATTACAACACACTTAATTTCTTTTCTTGTTAATTTTTACGTCATATGCCAAGATTCGATTATTCAACTCAATCTGCTCGATCAGCACTCATATTGATTTTTAAATAAACAACTAAACGTTATCGATAACTTTTAGAGTTTCAAGAATCTTAACTTCTTTTAGGCTAATTGGTAACATTTAAGTTTTTTTGGGGTACTAGTTTTTTTTAGGTTCTTGAATTTAATTATTAAGATACAACTATTTAATTTTCCTTTAGTATATAAGAATCGAATAATACTATTTTAGGATAAAGGTTATGACAATTTGAAAAGTTTTAAATTAAGTTTACCTTGGAAATTTCTTTTTTTTTTTTTTTTACAAGCGTGGATTTTCATTTTTACCCCTATATATTGCTAGTAGCGTAAACCCATAAACCCCAATAACCCCATAAACCCCTTTTGCGACATACGAAACTTTAGTAATATTTTTGTTGTTGTTTTGGTCCATACATTTTGTATGCTTCCGAGGCACAAATCTTTTTAAATTTTTCTCCTCGAATTTAAAAGTGAGACTTTTTGAAATTAAGAGACATTGGCGGCAAGTGAAAGTGGTGACATAAATTAAGCAAAATTCTACAATTAATTACAAATAAATTAAGCAAGAAAAAGAAAACTAAAGTGACTGAAGGCATATTAAATAATTCGAAGTAACATAAGAGTGGAAGAGAATCAACCCATGACACAAGTGATTATCTAGATTATCTAGAAGGCACACAGTACTTATTCGAGATGACAGGGAACAGCTCAAACAATGATGATTCAGCCAGTGGAGGAGTACCAGACNTTCATACATTTTGTATGCTTCCGAGGCACAGATTTTTTTTTAATTTTTCTCCCCGAAATTAAAAGTGAGACTTTTTGAAATTAAGAGATATTGGCGACAAGTGAAAGTGGTGGCATAAATTAAGCAAAATTCTACAATTAATTAAAAATAAATTAAGCAAGAAAAAGAAAACTGAAGTGACTGAAGGCATATTAAATAACTCAAAATATCATAAGAATGCAAGAGAATCAACCCACGACACAAGTGATTATCTAGATTATCTAGAAGGCACACAGTACTTATTCGAGATGACAGGGAACAGCTCAAACAATGATGATTCAGCCAGTAGAGGAGTACCAGACGCGAGTATGTTACACTGAAAAAAAAAACACAGTCGTTTCTGCTGTAAAGTCCGGTAGTTTTAACCATTCTGCCACCGTAACTACTGTTCAGTAAGAACAACAGTGTGCCACTGGTAGTTTTAACGAGTCGCGACTCGTAAAATTGGTCGCTTACGCGGGACACCAGCAAAAACGACCGAACTGATTCTTTAAAACTGCTGAACTCTACGGTAATCTTGGCAAGTCTTCGTACAATGACGGATTACTGGTGCGAGTTCAGTTAAAATGGCTGTGTTTTTTTCAGTGTATTAATGAGCACCATGGCTAACAGCTTTGCACTTATGAATTGCATAAGCGGCATTCCAAGTTTTGACGGAAAAAAGAATCTTCGAGACTATATACAAGATTTGAGGAACGCCAGCGAATTAGTCAGTGACCCGATCAAGCCCCAATTCTTACAACACGCTCTACACAAAATAACGGGACCAGCAAAGAAAAGTTTAAACAATAAAACGATAAAAAGTGTAGAAGATTTGATACAACATTTAAAGCAAAGGTTTGGACCCGGAAGAAACTTCAGTTATTATAATAATAAAATACAGAACGTGAGAATGAGAGAACAAGACACAGTAGGCGATTTTTATGATGAAATAAACGTGCTTCTGAGCAGTGCTAAGGAGAAGAGTTCAAAAGTGAAATGATGGCACCATTGGAAACTTTAGCAGTGGATATATTTATTAAAGGTTTACCTGCGAATTTGGCTGAGCGAGTAGATGACAGTAAACCCAATGATTTACGAGAAGCTTATGAAGAAGCAGTACGACTAGAAACTAGGATGGAATCCAAAATAATCCCAGATTCAAGACCATACAGAGGTAGAGGCCGATATTACAACAATCACGACAATTACAATGGGCCGCAAAATAGTGACAATTATCGTAATTATGGAGGGTACCGGCACGAGAATCGCTACCAAAATAATTCGGATTACGTGGGGTACGTAAATGATAGAACGTACAACGGACAACAACACAATTAACCTCAAAATTATCATCCACAAAATAATTACCAAAGTCCACAAAACAATTATCGAGGCAATAACTATCAAGGAAGAGGGTATCAAAATAACTATGGCAACCAAGGTGGACGAGGAGGTTATCATCGTAACTATAATAATGGGCAGTAACAACGTAATAATTGACAGGCTTGGAACAGCAATGGAAACAGAGGAAATCAGCAAATATTCGATCATGAGACTGGGAGGTACTATGACGCACCACCGTATTCCGACAGGAGAAATGACACTAACTGGCGCAATAATCACTAGCAACACAATCATCAAGCCCAAAGAGGTAATTTAAACTACCAAGAGGCTCGCCACGACCTCAGGATGGCGAGCCAAAACCAAGGTTTTTCGAACCAAAACCAAACACATCCAATGCAGAATCACAGTACAAATCAAATCCAGAACCAACAGATGCCCGGAAACCTGGATCAACAGCATTACCAACAACAACTACAAACATACAACGAGAACAAACGTGCGAACCCAATGAATCCAGGCAACGATCAACCGAAAGCACCAGTAATGGCAATCTTGTCGAGGCCAGAGAAATATCAAGAATGTGGTCCACAAACTGTAAAGGACCTCAAAATGTTAATTGGGAGGACGACAAAGCCACAGCAGTGAGGATAAGAATACCAGTTGGAACCACTAAACCATGGGTGGAATTCATGATTGACAATGGAGCTACAGTGAATCTAATTAAAGCAAGTGTATTGGACGACGACATGCCCATCTGCACTGCTGAAAGATGAGGCTGTGATATCTTATTACAAAAATGCACTAATGATAAGCGGAGATGTAATGCACCCAATACCGTTCATAGGACACGAAGAAGAACATGATCCAAAGAATTTAAGAAAAGGATATAAATGTAAAGAAGCCAACAAAATATTAAAGGTAGAACCTGCAAGTGAAAAGAGAAATTAGGTAATAGGACAATCATCGGAGAGAAAGAACAAGCCCCAGGGAAGGTGACACATACAATAAAAGCGAGGAGCAGACAAGTAATACAAATGAACTTAATCAAAAGCAACCTGGAAGAAGGATATATACCAAGAATTGACGTGGGGAACGAAAATCTCTTCGTGGGCGAAGGAGTAGTGACAAACGTGAACAATACCTGCAAAATAATGGCCATCAACACCAGTGAACAAGACGTGACGATAGAAGTGGATCCAAAAGAACTAACACCTTTCGATACAGAACCCAATTTCCTGCAAGAAACAGATAGTGAGTTTCATGGAGATGCAATAATTGATAGAATTAAATGTCTGAAAAAGGTGAAAGAAACCATAAGGAGAAGTCATCTCAATCGAGAAGAACTAGATATAGTGGACCGAATAATCGAAGACTATTTAGATAGATTCTTACTACCAGGTGACAAACTACCGTGCACTGATATGATTCAACATCGCATTCATTTAGAGAATGATGTACCTATAAACACAAAGCAATACAGACACCCACCACAGCATAAGCAAGTTGTGAGAGATAGTGTAGCTAAGAAACTAAGAGACAAAATCATAAGAGAATCTAATTCACCTTGCAATTCACCGATATGGATTGTGCCAAAGAAACCCGACAGCCATGGAAATCCAAGATAGCGTATGGTGATTGATTTTAGAGAATTGAACAAAAAAACAATCAGAGACGCATATCCATTACCGAATATCGCAGATATCATGGTCCAATTGGGAGGTGCGATGTACTTTTCCATCTTCGACTTAGCAAGCGGCTTTCAACAAATACCAATGGCACCCGGAGACTGCTATAAAACAGCTTTCATGACAATCAATGGACATTACGAGTATACCAGAATGCCAGAAGGTTTGAAAAATGTCACAGCGACTTTCCAAAGATTAATAGAAAAAGCACTTAAAGGACTTCAGAACATTGAAATGCTTGTGTATTTAGATGATATCATTATTTATAGCAAAAATCTACAAGAGCACGAAAGTAGAATCAGAAATTTAATGCAAAGACTAAGGGAAGCGAAATTGGTTCTGCAACCAGATAAAATTGAATTCTTCAGAAAAGAAGTGGGCTTCTTAGGACACATAATCAATGCAAGAGGTGTAGAACCAAATCCAGGAAAAGTCGCAGCCATCGCCAAATTAGCCACACCCAAAAGCGCAAAGAATATAAGGGAAGTACTTGGAATGTTTGGCTATTATCGAAAGTACATTAAAGATTTTGCCAAAATTGCAAAACCGCTGAATGATCTATTGAAAAAGAATGTTAAGTTTGAGTGGACCGAAAAATGCGAAGAGAGCTTTGAAAAATTAAAACAGTGCCTCATGGAGAAACCCTTACTACAATTCCATGACTTTAACAAAGAATTCACTCTGACGACTTATGCATCGAATTATGCAATTGGAGCCGCTCTAAGCCAAGAGAAAAATGGATTCGATCACCCCGTACAATATCTATCGAGAGCATTAAACAAAGCAGAAAGAAACTACTCCACTACAGAAAAGGAGTGTTTAGCTGTATTATATGCGCTACATCAATTCAGACCATATTTATTATGTCGCAAATTTACCTTGATCAGTGATCACGAACCATTAAATTGGATGCACACTAGAAAGGACCCTGGACAAAGATTAATGAGATGGATGTTTAGATTCACCGGGTACGAGTACACTTTTAAATATAAACCCGGCAAATTGAACAAGAATGCTGATTGAGAATTGCCTTATTGAGAAATCCTCCAGAAATGACCAAAAGGGAAATAAATGAAAATCTACCAAAAACAAAGGTTATGATTATAGATGAAAAGACAAAGCAGAACGGGAACAATCGCAAAGGAATGCTTTAAGTGATGCAACAACCTTTCGAAACAGAGCTCACTCAGCATCTGAAAGAACTACGGCACCAAGAGGAAGAGGGAGACCTTAGGAGCAAAAACAAACAAGAATGCACCAAAATTGGATCGCAGCGTAATTGCGCAAAGGACGCGAGGGAGAACAACCAAGATAGAAAGCCCAATAGCCACTTACATCAAACAAGGAGCATTACCAAAAGTGCCCAAGACAAACCTTTGTTGAAGGTGACCAAACCGACACCAGAGACCATTGCAACCAGCGAAGAAGAAAACAGCAAAGATACCCAAAGGGACACCGATTCTGAGGCATCTACCAGTAGAAAACTCTCTCCATCACGCAGGTCATGGCTATCATCCACAGCACTAGCAGGGAGTGAAACCGAAAGACCACCACTGCCCGATCCAAGGTACAGTGGATTAAGAATTGATGATTACCAATCAGAAGACTCCAACTCAGATGGAGACACATCATCAACCGACATCCAAAATAGGACACTCAGTAACATCGAAGTGTTAGTGAGTGCAGAAGAATCTTCGAACACAGAGCCAAACACAGATGATGACTCCGTTAGAGAAAGTTCCATAAGGACCACTTTAAGCAAGGAAGAAGTGGAGGAAGCAAGCAAAAAGTTTGAAGAAAGTCTAAAGAGACATCAAGAAAAGAGCATAATGCCAGAGAAGGAAGAAGTGGATTCAGAACAAGAGCTGGTCACCGATTTACCATTGTGTCTCTCAGAAGGAGAAGAAATCACTGAACAAATGCGTTTTAGAATACACGAACTCAACCCGCATTATGGTACTGAACACATGGACCAAGTCCTAGGAGAAAAGGTAAAAGAGTTAATAGATCGCACACAGGCAAAACTGCAAAAGAGAACAGATAATGATCGTGACTCTCTCTCAGATCATGAATCAGACTTGAGTAGCGATGTTATAATCATACCAGGAGAAGGCAGAATATCTGATACTTCCAAAATAAAAGGCTCTCAACCTATAGCAAACAGCACCAAACGCACCAAGAAAGAAGAGAATAAAGGTATCCTAACAGAAATCAAAGACAATGAACAATCAGAAGTGAACATTAGGTATTCGAAACCACCCGAAACAATAATGCCTTTCACTTGGCCCATCAAGGAAGAATTGTTACCCGTCAACAAAAGATATGGCACAACAACAACGAGTCTCAGGACAAATTATGGATCGACAGTTGGAAAGAGTGTGGATTGTGTATGAATAAAAGACAATGTGAAAACTGTAAGAGAGTGCCTAACCTATAAAAGGGATAACATAGTTCATTTCATATCAAAAGACTGCGAATGTAACAGCTCAATATCCAAATTATTAAAGGAAATAGGAGCCATAGAACCATTCAATCTGAAAAACAAGAAACCGAAAACTGGACAAATACTAATCACACCCTAAAGGAAAAATACTTCAACAACATAAGAATTGAAGATTTAAACAACGCACTGATGAACCTCAAACAGATAATGGTAAACAGAGACATAAGAAGTTTCAGAATTTCAAGAAGAGGAGACCTCACCGATGATCTAGAACCTGGTCTAATTAGTGAAATGGTCATGAGAATCTTCTCCAATTCGAAAATCAAAATAACGATATGCTACGGAAAAGTCCAGCTACCCAGGGAAAACGAGAGAAAGCAAATCATAGCAAATCTACACGTCAGTCTAACAGGTGGACACAAAGGTATAAATCAAACGTACCAGAAAATAAGAGAAAGATATTATTGGCCCGGAATGAGGAATGATATTTTAAACTACATCAGAAGGTGCGAAAGCTGCCAGGAAAAGAAAATAGAACGATTCAAAACAAGAGAACCCATGCTAATCACCGATACTCCTATTGAAGCGTACGACAAAGTATCAATAGACACTGTGGGCAAACTTAGAATGACGCCCAGCGGGAATTGCCACTTACTAACAATGCAATGTAATCTGACCAAATATCTCATAGCAATGCCTATTAAAAATTTGAACGCCACCACAATAGCAGATGCATTAGTCAGACACTTTATTTGTCAATTCGGAGCGCCCAGAGCAATTTTATCCAATCAAGGAACCAGTTTTCTATCTAACATAGTTCAATGCATGCTAAACTTATTCAAAATAAACCGCTTAACCACTTCTGGCTACAGACCCCAAACCAATGGCTCTCTCGAAAGAAGCCATGCTCCCCTTGTCGAATTTATCAGAATTTATTCCGAAAAATGCGACGATTGGGACAAATTAGCACCCTTCGCGACGTTTACGTACAATACTAGCGTACACTCAGCAACTAACTTCACCCCTTTCGAATTAGTCTATGGTAGAATAGTCCGTTTCCCTATAAAAATACCCTCTGACGAAAAGTTAAGAACCTATAACACGTACATTAGAGATCTCATATTGCGACTCGATGAAATGAAACTCTTAGCGGGGGAAAAACAAATTGAAAACAAACATACATCGAAACAAGTTTACGACAAAAAGGTTAGAAAATTTAAGGGAAAAGTGGGAGGTATGCCAGACTTATTACTGAACCTCGAACAGGAACGTTTGACGGTTATAGGAATAAGCCCTTGAAAATTATTGAATTTATTGCTAGGAAAAATGTAATTTTAGAATATCCTAATGGTAAAAGAATTCGAAAACATATAGATAAATTAAAACATGTAGAGGACGACTTTGATACCAATTGCGATTAATTATTAACATACAAGCATAAATAAATTTCAAATAAAACATTCATAAAATTCGTATAAACTTCCATTAACTCATATTAAAATTTACAGGATGAATAAATTAAACAAACTTTTGCTTATAATTTTAAACAATAATAATAACGGCCCATAGGGAATACCCATATCAAATGGACCCATTGGACCCAAATCCTGGCATCTACTTTGAGAGAGTGGACGTTATGAGAACAAGGAGAGCTGACTGGACAATTCAAATCTACATCGAGGTGGATGAATTCTTGCAGATACATGCACCATTGGAATCATACAAGGCCATGTACAACAACTGTTTAACGCGAATCGAAGAAATAAAATGCAAACATGCATTAGGACTAGATCTGATAAAATTAAGACCAAACTTTGAATGAAGTACAAAAGCAGATAAATGAAACCATCAAAACAACGACACCCCAATCGTATCCAGCAGAGAGAAACCCCAGAAGCTTTCGAGTGAAAAGAATAGCACTCCTAGGAATAATAGGCTCAATAAGCAAAAGCTTATTCGGTCTAGTCAAAAAGACCAGAATCCTAGCCACGATATACCCCGAAGCATGTAAATAATAGGACCTAAATCTGACTTTAACCAAGCCAAACCCTTAAAACAAATGATAAAAAAATTAAGTGAATTAAAAGAACATAAAAGACGCGAATACAAAACAAACACCCTCCTATATAGCGGTCTAACCTTCCAACTGGTCATGATTGCAGGCATCATAGCATTAATAGTGGGAATGAAATGCGGAATGATGATACCCTGCCCAAAATTAAATAAACAAACATATAAAATACCTCAAATCAAAGAACCCAATTGCGATAACTTCGTGCCCCGATAACATGATGTCGGCCGAATGACGACACTGAGACTGCACGGAATGGGCCACGCGTGACGTCCAGGTACCCCTGCTCCGGGACACGGAAATGACGGCATTGTGCTCAGCACAGTGCTGGCACGCGGTGCCAGCATCGTGCCGGCACTTAAATTAAGAAAAAAGAAAAAAATGATACCCCGAGCGGGGATCGAACCCTGAACCTTTCGGTTAACAGGCTGTCACTTTACCACTCGACCACAAACACTTGTTACAAATCATAGCTAATTGTGTCCTTATGTAATGCGAGCAGCTGTTGATGTTAATAAAGATGCAAGTTATTGTAATAAACAATCACCAGAATTATTATCAACGCGATAACAACATCGATATTCGCCGCTTATTTCATGTATAGGCGCGAAACCCGCAGGCTGCTATAAATTCGGTAGTTATAAAAGAATAGTCATAATAATATGATTAGTGAAAATTGACAACGAACAAAGTCCGGTGAATAAATTAACAAAATCAGCCGCCTGAACAATAGAATACATTGAAAAAAGCCTTGTTTCATGAATTGTGCGACCGAAAATTTTCTAAGTTTCGCAGCCAACACAGCCGGCACACATGGCCGTCATTCTGACAAAGTTTCGTGCCGTCGCAATGTGAAAGATATCTTGGGGACGTCACAATGACGGCACGAGCGGCCAGCACGCGTGACCCTAAAATGCCCGGCACGCGATGTTATTGGGGTGATCGAAACAAACCTAACAGAAACCCCTAGTACCTCTAAAACAAATAGCAATAAATCAAATAAATCCAAATCGCTCATAATAGAAACGCAATTTAAAAATAAAGCAGAATGCGTTTATTAACACACCCCTGTATACAAACCAAGCTTTAACAATACATCGCCTAAAACACAAAAATGTATATTTACAGAAGGCAACAAGATGACCACGGTAGCTACAAGCATATCAATATTCTGCGACATGCAGATGCCAGTCTGGTCCGTTGTGCGAGAATTCTAACAAGTTGGGAAACCACGTTGTATTTTTACCGAAAAACACAGAACAGACCCCGGAAGAAAAAAGATTAATTTAACCTACGACACAGTAATGGAGGCTATACGAGCAAATGATATAAAGACCATACTAATAAGAGAAAACAAATTCAAAAGACTGGCTAGAACAATAACAACACAGACAAGAAGGTCGCTACCCAATGAAAACATTCCTACCCCAGCAAAAAGAAATCCTTCGGTCCAAAGCGAAGTACGAGTCGTAAACAACACGCAACAAACAAAAGAAACGACTAAAGATAGATTATTTTGCATTCTACCATGGCAAGGCATCGATAAAGAAAAAGATGAGGCCTTTTTCCAGCACTTTGCGGAGTTTGGAAAGATGGTATATTATGAAACCATACGGGACAAAAAGGGACGATTGTCATACGGTTACGTCCAATACTTTGAAGAATCCGACGCAGAGAGAGCAAGAAAGAACAGTGACCCCACCTACAAAGCTACATTTGCCGAACCTAGAAAAAAGACCCAAAACGAAAATAGAATAGATGCAAAATTCCACCCGTACTGCAAAAGACATATTGATGTGAGCTTGTATGAATTACATGACCAAATTTGTAAAAAACAAGCCAAATGGATCAATTACCAGAACCCTGTGGCAGCTTCCTCAACCGGAATAGCATTACCTCAACATGTTCCCATGCCAACCAAAATCAGGAAAGAAACTAAGGAGGAACTAATTCAACAACACGCACCAACATTAAGCAACATCGTCGAGCCAGAATTACCAGAGTCACCAAAGATACCAACACCAAATAATACCATAGAAGTCGGACCGGAACGAGATGCCATCATAGATCAAGAAAAACGTTTAATCTTTAAAATGTACCCAACCAATACTTCATAACACGCGTTGAAAATAAAAATATACCTAAATAAAAATTGAAACTTAACTCACATAACTCACAAGAACACAAAACGTTTTATCTCCACATACTTGGACGTAGTCCACTCCTGCATAGCCTTGAGCAACATGCAACAATATCCTTTAAACAAAAAATCCAAACCACGCATTCAGACTCAAAATATTATTGTCTCTTGATAAGCCATGGACAACAGTAGCCTGTAGGTCATACCCACAAAAGAATTTCCCGCTCGCTAAATAGAGCATTCAAGGAAATAGGCGAACAAGACCATTTTCTCTTGCTGCTATTGAACCTGTTCCGCTACATCTCTTGAATCTATTTTCTTTTTGATAGATCAACCTCAAATCCACATACACACGAATCAAAGATAAATGATGACCAGCGTTTCTGCAGGACTGATATCTCTCATAAACACAAATTATCCTACCGTACGCTATAACATAATAAACACACCACACAATCCCTACCAAAATCTTGTTTTCTATTTAAATTAAAAATAAAAAAGGGGACCTTAATAAAACTCCCAATAATAAATAGACAAATCACACAACCCCTAAAACAAATCAACATTGCATAACCAAATATGTAATACCCTAAAACAATATCTTACATTACAACATACAACGATACCTCCTATCTCTCATTCCTCTTTGTTATAGGAAAATGGGCCAGAATAAAGTAGACATCTTGGACATCACGGATATGGGCAATTCCAAAGTCCTTATAAAATTCAGAGGACAAAAGGAAGACGCCATGAACAACTTCATGACACATGGACCATGTGTCATTGCTTTCACACCGACAGCTACACCACAACAGTATATAGCAAACATCGAATACGCAAACGAAGAAAACAAGAACAAGGTCATCAAAGCACACACCAAATCAAAGTCCCAAAGCATAATGGAGAAAATGGGGTACATAGCAGGCAAGGGCTTAGGTAAAGAACTACAAGGCAGGACGGACCCAGTAAAAACGGTACCGAATGAATATAGACAGGGCTTAGGTGCTAGCGCCCTAGACTATTATTCGGATTACAATGACACAAATTTTGTCATTGAACAAAACCAAGGTCCACCAGTCACCACAGAAGAACCAGGAGAAATAATAAGAGTAAACAGAATAAATGAAAAGACCATGTCAACAAGCATAAGGGGAAATCCAGAAGATATAAAAGCAGATTTAAAACAGTTCGGCCCAAGCGAGATAGAAAAGGTTTATATAGACCAACTAGGCAATAAAAAATGAGTAGTAAGGTACCAAATACCTCTACATAATAAGAAAGCTGTGGAATATGGAACAGCAACAATAAAATATACTACACAACAAACAATACAAGACATCCCCACGCAGACAACATCAGCAACAGCAACAAATATACCACTAATCCTCCCGATACTACCATTATTACCACCAGCAGTTCGACCACCACTATTCACGACGCCACCAACAGCAGAACCACAAAAATTGCCAAGTGAGAGACCAATATCCATGCCAGTGATAATAACAGGACCACTGGACGATACGGCAGGACTAAGGTTCTGTGCCCAAGTACCTCTGGGCATGGATCCTGAAACCTTCGCAAAAATATTTGCTGTATTTGGACCACTGGACCACATAACCTTCGTCCTGCACAAAAAACAAGAACACAATACATCACTCAGGAAGTACCTAGCCTTCGTACAATATTTCAACAAGGGGGATGTCAAAAAAGCGATAGACCACTGCAATGATAGATTTAAACAAAAATGGGCATCACCACGACACCTCAGAAAAAACGAAACAGAATACAGAAAAAACCACAGTGTATGCGGCAGAATGAGTGATTACAGAAATAAAGGGGACCATGAATTTGTATGTAAGATACAGAATGGAGAAAAACTAAGACATCACAAACAGTGTGGGAAATACATACAATATCAATATATGGAAGCCCACAGACAATTTTGCACAAGGGTCCAAGAACACCCACAAGACGTAAACCTCACCATAGAAAACGAACAAACAAGCAGGACCCAATCAACATCACCTGATGAAATAATAATGGATGAGATAGATCTACAACAAATACCACAAGAACATGACCAAACAAACATACCAAAAACAACAATGGACCAAAATATCATCCCAGTCGGTGGTCCAGAGCGAATATTATGGATAGAAGAAAATGATGGACCAATCAACGAGGAAGAAGAAGATAGGATGGGCATCTACAGTTATACACCATTATCACAATAAATTTTCCTTCTTTCTTTATTTATAAAATTTTTCTTATTGATTCACATTGTACATAGAACTAAAAACTAGGGGGACCAAAAAAACATAAATAATATATTTTTATACGTCTACATTACACCAAATTTAATTGCAATCCTTATGTATCCATACAAATAGAATATAAGATATAAAATTGTAAACTAACAAAATGAAGTATTTAGATATAATTCAACTAATTAGCGCAAGAAATCAAATTACTAACAACTTAGAATATAAGGCATATAATGTAGGACCACGGGCCATAGCAACAAAAGTAGTGGAATATTATTTAAAAAGCACGTCCAAAACAAAAAATAATATTAAAGAAACAGAATGATTCGAACATCCCTACAACCACCCATCCGAACATAAGAAAAAACCATGAAAGTCTCGTCAATGGGGTTTCTCAACTCAAATTTCAACCAATCACACACACTAAGTGTTTATGGTGAGGAAACCATCATAAGCTAGACACATCAAAGAGTTATGAATAAGAAACACATATAGATCACGTGCTGACTAATCACTCACAAAATATCAACAACATTACAAAAGAAGAGAAACAATACAATTGACTGGAGACCAGAACAAATAATAATAAAATAAAAAAACAAATTTGTTGCAATTACAACAAAAAACAAACTAAAGTCCTTATCCCTCCAAACATATCGAATCATTCTGACACAAAATATATTTTCTCTCACTGAAACACATCGAACACAAGTTTCTGTTTCTCCTTTTCCACTTATAGGGCCACGTACCCCAAAATAACGGCGTTAGTTATTTCTCGAGGACGAAAAACGTTCTCACGGGGGGGGGGGGGGGGGGGTTACGTGACAACTTTCCCAATTTATATTTGAAATAATATTTTCAAGTGTAGAATCGAGAAAGTTCCACACGTATAAAAGTACAAACAGATATTTAGACCCGTTCTTTTTTTGAGATTCAATATTACATATATCCAGAATTTGACTTAAGATAATTTCTTGCGCTTGTACCAAATTTCTTTGAAGGAAAAATATACGAAGTACATTGGTCCATAATTTCTTTGTTACACTGAGTTATTTCCAAAATACCATTCCCAAGTCTCAAAGCAAAGAAAAGGAAACGAGGCCAATTAGAAATTTCTTCGACCAACAAACACAAGGTAAGCGATTTTCATTATTATCTTGGACCATCATTGGAAGAAGGAGAAAGAATTTGCGGGCATGGATGGAAATCCTGACCAGATTCTACCCTGGACACCTGTAGAGTGTGTCGGATAGGCAGACTCTCACGTAAAAGGGGAAACTCTTCAAGTTTCCACCTAACACTATATTTTAATTTAAAGATAAAATATCGCACTTTCCGGATTTTTTAGCAGATTTTTAACGCAGATCATATACTTATGACTATAAATGAAGTTTGCTGTAGTTAACCTTATTGTAATTTTTAAGGTAACACTATATACTGTTTACTATAACTATAATAGGTTAATCTCAGAATTATTTTGACACTTGGACTTCATAAACCATGTCTCGCCATTCGGGACGTGACTTTGATACCTTGATATTGTCTGCTATAGTTAATAATTTTTTTTGTACATTTGTTGTATACTTATAGAGCATTGTATCATAGACCCTGTTTCGTTATTCGCTATAATAATAAGTGTCGAATGGTTATGTATCAGTAAAAAATGTGTAACCTAAATTAGGGGACAATTTTCCCAGTTTTAATCGTGTAAAATACACAAAGAGGATTAGTTATTGTTTAAGAACCTAAACACTGGACAAGTAAAAATTTTACCAGTGATTTTTGACTTAGGTATAAAATATACCATTTTTATTAAGACTGAATATATTTAATAATGAAAAATAATAAATGATATTTTAAAAAAAGGAAATATATTAAAAATAAAATATATACACACTTATATTTGATCAAAAGGTAATACTAAACTATTAAATTAAGATAATAAATATTATTATTAGTATAATGACGTACGCAATTTACCCTGCCGGCTGCCATGCTACCACGCGCCCTCCGAAATATGGCTTATATTACCACATTAATATACTTTTTTATTTAATATTTTTTAACTTATAAATTTAATATTATCTTATTATTATATTCAATTTAAATTAAAGACTTCAATGTTATTAACTTAAATTTTTATATGAGTCAACAATTAAATTTATAGTATTAACTAATATTTAGTTAATAAATCTATTCTGTCTTCTACGGCATTTGACCTTTCTTATATAGTAACGGAGAAGAAATCTTGTCACTTGCAAGTATGAACATTTGAAGCGATACCAAGCGGTTATATTAAGAAACATAGAGTCGATTAAAATCGACTAGTTTCGCAATGAATTTAATCGATTCTAATCGAAATATAAAAGTTTTTTTCGGTTATCAAAATTATTTGTAAAATTAAACCGATTTAATATCGACTAATAAGTTGATTCATATTTATTAAAAGAATCCCAATTGAACTGCATTAAAATAATCATCGCATAAAAGTCAATAAAAATATCTTCGTTTTGATATTCAGATTGCGATTGAAACCAATTCACATCGATAATTTGAAACGTCGATTAAATCAAGCTAGTATTTTTAGCAGGGATTCTTTTTTAGATTATTTAAATTGATTGAAGTATAATTGAATCTAACCGTAAAAAAGTATCGAGATCGATTAAATATTATATAAACGAATTATTAATTCAAATTTATTGATAAAATCACGAACAAATCATATTAGAAAAATGATTATTATTTTTATTATTTGAATCAATTAAAGTACTATGAAAACCAATCCTTAATTAACAAAGATTAGGGTCGATTCAATATTATACTTATAAATTACCATTCAAAAAGATTCAAGTTTGTTGACAAAATTACAAATAAATATTAAAAGTATCATTATTGTTTTGATCATTTTAATCGATTAAAGTAACATTAAAAGCTAATCCTTGAAAGATAGATTGGGATAGATTTAATATTTTACTCATAAAGTACCATTCAAACAGATTTATATATACTGATAAAATAACAATTAAATGATATTCTAAGAATAGTATTCGTTTTGGTTATTAAAGTCTATTAAACTTTAATCAGAGCTATTCGTAAAACTAGTATTGGGGATCGATAAACTATTTAGTAATAAATAGTGATTTTCAAATCGATTAAAATGGATTGACAAAATAACATTTAAATGATATAACAAGAATATTAATTGTTTTGGTTATTAAAGTCGATTAAAATATATTCAAAACTATTCATAAAACTAGTATTAAGATCGATAGACGATTTATTAATAATTAGAGATTTTAAAATCGATTAAAATTAGTGAAAAAAATTACAATTCAACTGCACTAAAATAATTACGACATCGACAAAAATATATTACATTTAATACTTATTTTTCGTATTAAAATCGATTGTAATTAAAAACGATTTGAATCGATAGGAATTTAATCGACGAAATTTGGCTGGTCGATTGAATGGATTTAAAACGGTTAATTTCGATTAAATTTTAATCGATTTCAATCTAATTCAATCGCATATTTTTAGCAGGGCTGCTACAGCACATGGGAAAGTTGTTTTGATGGCATTGGAGCAGCATTTAAACGGGAAGCTTATCGTGCTAGTCTTCTGGCGAAACCTACAAAAGCAATTTTAACACCTGAAGCACTTGTAAACTGGGCAAAGAATTTTTTTAAAACTATTCAGATAGTTACTTTAGCAATACAGAACACGACAAAATGAAAAGAAAACTGAATAAAAGATTTGAAGAGGCAAAACCAGTCACAGAAATCTTAACTCATCATGGTTTCATTATATTATATCAAAATTTATTATTAATGTAAAAGTATTCGAATTCTAAAAATGGAGAAAAATTGCTTATGTAACTTAATGAATTGACTAATCAACATTGAAACTTTTGTACCCTTTATGTAAGTATTAATACTATTGTATACATGCTTTATGTAAATACTATAACAAATATTCAATAATAATACAACGGACCTAAATACACAAGAAAAGCGTTGTCGCTAATTTTTTTACCACTTGATCGAGTAGTAATCGCGTAATACTGCATTTTTGGGCTGTTTTTTGAGGTTATGGATGGATGGTGGTCCGATAACAGTCTATAACGGGCCAAAACTAATGGTGTATTCGTCTTCAGCGGGAAAAAATACACGCAACTAAGCTTCTTCCCTAATATTCTGACCACTTTTGCGGGTCTCAGACACGTAATAATGCATTTTTTGACTCTTTTTTGACGTTATGGACGAAAGGTGGCCCCAGAGGCCAAAATTAAGGGTGGATTCGTATTCAGCGGGAAAAAATACATGTGAATAAGTTTTGTTATTCATTTTTTCTCTGCCCCTGCAAGTTTTAAGGACATATAACTGCTATTTCGTAGTCATATTCGTGTACTGTCGGAGCTGCACCGGTCCACCATTTTGAATTTCGCAAAAAGGCCACTCAGTAATGGAAACTAGATACAATAAGCTAAATTTTAAGCCCGGGCAGGAATCATTACGAACCTCTGATTTTTGGACTGATGGGGGTGGTCGGTTTCAAAAAGAATGACCCATATATATATTCTTGACATATTTCGTGATTTTGCTTCCTTGTCGAGCTCAAAATCGACGAATATCGGACATATCAGTAGTTAATTTTGTATCAAATTTCGAAATTTTCATCGATTTTTAGCTCGGCAAGGAAGAAAAATAACAAAAAATCATAAGAATACTTTTTTTCTTAGAATTTTCCGTAGAATTTAGTTGTATTTTTTTCAGTCCCGTAGAGGGTTTATTATGAGACATCAAAAGTTAGATGGATTTTTTTAGGTTATTAGGTCGTTCTGTGTCCGACAAATAAAAATTTCTCAACCTGGTTTCGAGCTCTTCCCAGGTCTGGCAGTCGCTGGCGTAATTCCGTCGCCATTGCAGGGCTTCTCCTCGCAGCAGTTCAGGGTCTCCTTGGAGCAGTTGTACGCCGATGAATCCGTACGATGCTTGTAGTTCTTGGACCCGCTCTAAAAATGCGTAGACGTGTCTGCCCTCGAAGTGACAGTTCCACTTGCGTATCTGGTCGAGAACTTTATTTTCCCCTGGTAGTAACTCTGGTAGGTATCTGGTCGGGGTGGATTAGAGTCCAGCGTTACGGGTTTCTTCGAGAGTTCGTTGAATTATTTCGGAGCGGTCGAGTTCTAGGTCATGTTTCAGGTCTGCTTCTTCATCGTATCCCGATGGATCTTCTGCTTTCTCGGAAAAATCGTGTGGGTTTTTTCGGACGTAACGTACTTGACGTGAGCGCACGACTCGGTGAACCGTCGGTGAAACTGTCGCTGCCTCCTCAACCCTGTGTGCTCACAGTGGTAGAAGGAGTCAGTACTGTATTGGGATATCGGTTAAGGTCTACGGTGACGCCTGGTGTCAACTACGTGTGGTCACGTAGCAGAGGCTCGACGTCGTTCGGGTGTTCCGGGTTGTCTCGTGTGCTCACGACGGCAACTAGGAGTTTCGGATTTCGGGTCGTCCACTGGATCGTCACGTGGGCTCACGAGGCGATTTCGTGGACGAAGGTCTAACTCTCGCTATCCCTGTAGTAACGTGTGCTCACGATACTACCTGGAGTGAGGCTCGAGTAGAACTCTCCTGTTGCGCAGCGCAGTCCGCCTTATAAAGGCGCGCGGCTCGGCTGTGTATAGGTCTGATTACGGCGCGTCGTTCGCGCCGCTCGCGCAACCTGGCGCGTCGTCGCGGAGTCGGTCGCTAGCTGCCGTGCTCCGCGCTCGTGCGAATTCGCCTTATGAATGTTGCGCGCGCGCGCACGCTTCGCGTCGTGCGGATTCGCCTTCTGGTTGTTGTGCGCGCGCGCTCGCTGCGCGTGCCGCGTCTAATGCGGCCGACTTCATGTGTATTTATGTTGATGAGACCAGTGTCATAAATATGAACAATATTACTAGTTCTATGTAAATAGATTAATATAGACTCGTGTCTCGTCA
>JAZHPH010000719.1:0-25445 GCA_037356405.1 Nasonia oneida | reverse complement strand
TTAAAATACAACTTTTTTCTATTGACATTAAATCATGAAAATGCTTATAACTCGAGTTTACAGCCAAAAATTGATTTTTTAACAGCTACAAACCAAATAGTTGCCATAAAACATTACGGATTTACGTTTTACATGAAAATGTTAAATGTAAAAGTTGTACACGTGTTTAAAATAAAACTTTCTTCTATTGACATTAATCATGAAAATGCTTATAACTCGAGTTTACAGCCCAAAATCGATTTTCTACAGCTGAAAACCAAATAGTTGCCATAAAACATTACGGATTTATGTTTGACATGAAAATGTTAAATGAAAAAGTTGTAGACATGTTTAAAATACAACTTTTTTATATTGACATTAAATAATCAAAATGCTTATAACTCGAGTTTACAGCCAAAAATCGATTTTTTACAGCTACAAACCAAATAGTTGCCATAAAACATTACGGATTTACGTTTTACATGAAAATGTTAAATATAATAGTTGTACACGTGTTTAAAATGTAACTTTTTTCTATTGACATTAAATCATGAAAATGCTTATAACTCAAGTTTTACATGAAAATATTATATGTAAAAGCTGTAGACATGTTTAAAATACAACTTTTTTCTATTGACATTAAATCATGAAAATGCTTATA
The DNA here is from genome assembly GCA_037356405.1 of Nasonia oneida. NCBI lineage: Eukaryota > Metazoa > Arthropoda > Insecta > Hymenoptera > Pteromalidae > Nasonia > Nasonia oneida. The sequence goes on along the minus strand of JAZHPH010000719.1, from coordinate 24,805 downwards.
ACTCGAGTTTACAGCCAAAAATCGATTTTTTAACAGCTACAAACCAAATAGTTGCCATAAAACATTACGGATTTACGTTTTACATGAAAATGTTAAATGTAAAAGTTGTACACGTGTTTAAAATAAAACTTTCTTCTATTGACATTAAATCATGAAAATGCTTATAACTCGAGTTTACAGCCCAGAATCGATGTTTTACAGCTAAAAACCAATTATTTGCCATAAAACATTACGAATTTACGTTTTACATGAAACTGTTAAATGTAAAAGTTGCAGACATGTTTAAAATACAACTTTTTTCTATTGACATTAAATCATGAAAATGCTTATAACTCAAGTTTTACATGAAAATATTATATGTAAAAGTTGTAGACATGTTTAAAATACAACTTTTTTCTATTGACATTAAATCATGAAAATGCTTATAACTCGAGTTTACAGCCAAAAATCGATTTTTTACAGCTAAAAACCAAATAGTTGCCATAAAACATTCCGGATTTACGTTTTACATGAAAATGTTAAATGTAAAAGTTGTAAACAATTTCAAACACAACTTTTTACCGTGGCAAACATTTTTTTTATCCGTAGGGCCTTAAATTTTTTTATTTAATATCAAGTGGCGTGGTAGCGGTAGCCAGGTTAGCCGATGACGACATGTAGGTGGAGTGCACTGTGATATTTTTGTGTCTAGGTGTAAAAATCATTCAAGGGAAGTGTCTAGACAGGGTGGCCGATGACAACGTCTAGGTGGTGCGCTCCATCGTATTTGGTGTCTGGATATAAAAATCATTTAAAAGCGTTGTCTAGGTGTACAGGATGGCCGATGACGAGGTCTTGGTAGAACGCTCCCTAGTTTTTGGTGTCTAGGTGTAAAAATTATTCAAGGGCGGTGTCTAGGTGTACAAGGTGGCCAATGACGAGGTCTAGGTAGTTCGGCCTGGTGGTTTTTGGTGTCTAGGTGTAAAAATTATTTTAACGTGGTGTCTAGGTGTACAAGGTGACTGGTGACGAGGTCTAGGTGGCGTGCTCCGTGGTTTTTTGTTTCTAGGTGTAAAAATCATTCGAGGAAGGTGTCTAGAGGTTCAGAATGCTCCATGACGAGGTCTTGGTGGAGCGCTCTGTGGTTTTTGGTATCTAGGTGTAAAAACCATTCGAGGGCGGTGTCTAGGTGTACAGGCTGGTCGATGACAAGGTCTAGACAGTTTCTAACGTGGTTTTTGGTGTCTCGGTAAATAAATCATATGAGGACGACGTCTAGGTGTACAGGGTGGCCGATGACGAAGTCTGAAAGTACGCTTCGTAGTTTTTGGTGTCTTAGTGCAATTATAATATTTGTCGACAGAAAAAATTCTCACCTTTGCAAATTTGTTTAACATGCAGTATTAATTATAGCCACCATACTAATATTTTGCGACAAAACCATCAGTGTTTTCATGTTAATGATAAAAAGAACAAATATATAATACGCAAAATAATTGACTTTAAAGGACTGAAATCTCTAAAAAAAAATGACTTTTAAACAAGTATTATTATTATTATTATTACTATGAAGGGGGGACCACCAAGATCCCTGGCACTTATGCGGTAAACCCATTGTACCCCCCTTCGTCATGGCATCTCCTACGCAGGTAAGCCTGCCCTTCTCCAGAAGGTCAATATGGCTCCCTCGTCGAGTGCCCTAATCTCTTCGTAGAGCTGTGCAAATTTTGTGCACACGTTCAGTACATGGGTAGGCGTTTCTTCCGCGCCCTTGCACCACCTGCATATATCCGTAGCCTCCTTTCCCATCTTCAGACCGTGATTCACCTCAAGCGGATGTGCCCGGTTACTATCTGTGTCAGGAGTCGGGAGTTATTTCTGCTGCCTCCTGCGATGCACTTGGTCCAGTCGACTTCGATGTCCTGTCCCATTACCGCTTTGGTTTGTCTGCATCCTTGACTTCCTTGCCATTCCTTAGTATGCTCCCTCTCAATCCAGCCCCGGATTTCGCCCGTTAGCAGGCACCTTGCGGCACCTGTGTATGGCTCTGGCCCGATTGGAGGGTGTTTAGCTCCCAAAGCTACAAGTCTATCTGCTATTTCGTTACCCCTGATCCCGGTGTTCCCTGGGACCCAGAGTAGCCTGACCTTGTTGTTGTGAGCGGTCAGCCGATTTACAACCACTTTGCATTCCCAGATCAGTCTGGAGGTTGTCCTGTGAGCCATAAGTTCTCTAAATGCCGCCTGACTGTCTGAACAAATGGTGATAATTCTATCCCTTGAGCCGAGTTCAATGATTCTCTGAGCGCAGGTCAGTATAGCGTATATCTCGGTCTGGAACACCGTAGCATACCGCCCCAGGGAAAAGAAGGTTCCCCTTCCATTCCCTCGGCAGTAGTACCCCGAACCAGTGCCGGTCACTTCCCTAGAGCCATCTGTGTACCAGACGTCCCCAGTTCCTGGTAGACTGTCCCTGCGAGCCTTCCATTCTTCTCTTGTCGGTATGACGACCCCGTAACTTCTTTCAAAGAAGTAACGCGGGCTCATCATATCAGTTTTGATGAAAAATTCCGGCAGGAGACCCACCCCACCCGGGAGCCGGGTGTGCCTCGTGCCTTGTGTCCATTGACCATACGCATTGAATCTGTGTGCTGCCTTTGCAGCCATCCGAATGATAGTAAGATGGAGTGGTTCCACCTTCGCAAGGATTCCAAGTGCCTTGGTGGGTTTGGTCCTATAGGCCCCTGTCGCCCCCATAGCACCTGTCCACTGAGTTTCTCTAGCGCCGCCCTAGCACCCGCAAGCTCCCCCCTTGGCCACCAGACCAGCACGGCGTAGGCCAGACGAGGTACCAGGACGGCCCTGTATAGCCACAGTATAATCCGGGGACTTAGTCCCCATGTACTGCCAAATGCCCTGCGACATGTCCATAGAGCCACCAGGAATTTATCGCACTGGGCCGTGAGATGGTTCTCCCAGGTTAGCTTTTTATCAAGAACAATGCCGAGGTACGTAGCTGAGTCCTTTACCTGTAGGGCGACTCCAGAGAGTTTGGGCGCCTTGTAGGCATCTAACTTGTACTTGCGGGAGAAGATTACCATTTCGACTTTATCCGGGTTAACCGAAAGTCCCGCCGAGCAGCACCATCTCTCCACTTTCCTTAATGCAAGCTGCATGGCGTCCATGGCTGCGCCAATTTCACTTCCTTTTATAAGTATCAGGAAATCGTCCGCGTAGGCTTGAGCATAGCAGCCCCACCCATTCAGCGCTTCCAGTAGCCCATTTGCCACCAGGCACCAAATGGTGGGCGACACCACCCCGCCCTGCGCGCATCCCTTACTGAACCTGCCGGAGACCGTTACGGTTCCGAGACTCGAGATCACAGTCCTGCGTGTAAGCATGCCCTGAAGCCATTTTATTAATGGTCTAGGCATCCCGTGCAGTCCTGCCTCTTTGACAACTGCTTCGATAGAGGTGCAGTTAAACGCTCCCTCTATGTCTAGAAAAACTCCCACCATTACCTCCCCCCTTTCCAGCTACTCCTCAATGCGCCAAACCGCCGAGTGTAAGGCAGTCTCTGTAGAGAATCCCGCCCTGTACGCATGCTGGTTAGGGTGAAGAGGATGCACGGTTAGGATATCGTCTTGAATAAATCTATCCACCAATCTTTCTAGTGTCTTGAACACAAAGGAGTTAAGACTTATAGGTCTGTAATCCTTGACGGTGGTGTGACTTGGCTTCCCTGTCTTGGTACTATCGTAGTAAACTAAGAATAACTGAAAAAAACTAATAATACTTGTAAATAATTGTTGACTTCGTCCTAATTCCAAAATTCTTCTGCTGAATATTTCTGTTTTGTTCTGTTATCTTCTGTTTTAGTCTGAAATCTTTAGATGGAAAATGTTATGTGCAGAATTTTTGTTCCACTAAGGATCAATATAAGTATGGAGAATTATGTAATTTTATACAAAATCATATTCTATATCCTCATATAATGATAAATTCATTTTATTTAATACTTATCTAAATTATTGCATAAGACATTATTTAAAATATATTACAATTTAGTGTGCGCAAAATGCACTATTACCCACGCTACGCGTGCGTTCAAGTGCATTTACTGCCCCCTGTATCAGAAAATAACGTTCGATACACATGCAAAAAGTTGATTTTTATAATTTTATAAATAGATAAAATTTAGTTGTCAATATTAAAATGACACTTTATTGATTGTGGAATGAATTCAGAATGCTTCAATGCATCTATTTTTGAATACAGTTTTACTATTTAAAAAATAATTTTCAACTATAACAAACTTAGAGTATTTTAGAAGTAAACCTAAAAGAGCAGTATACCTAATAGTAGAGATCTCATTTGAGATTGATCAATAGAAATGACTATAGATAGTTGATAAAAACGTTACAATATTAAAAATACACCAGCTTGGGGTGTGCAGTAAATTTGTATAAAATATATTTGAATATTATAGTAAACATATATAATACATTAATGAAAGTATATAATCCATGGTTATGCTTGTTAAAAACATCTATTTGATTATAAGTTACGGTTTATTTGAAAAAATTTATATTGTTCAATATTTATTTCTCTTTCTCTACTGATAAACTCATGTAAGTGCTCTTTATATAAAGAAAATAATTACATAACGATATTTGTCATTTTATATTTACAAACACATAGCTTTGAAAAAAGGATCATATCTGCAGAAATAATTATTCGCAGCATCCTTTTTATCAGGATCAAATCTGCATCTTGTGATATACATAAATGCATTCAGCAATAGTCATTTCATATTCACAAACATATAGCTTTGAAAGAGAGATCATATCTGCACAAAAACTTATTCGCAGCATTCTTTCGATTTTGACCAAAACTGCAGATTACATTTTGTGATATGCATAAAACCATACGGCATTTGTCACGAACGCAAAACTTTGAAAAAACGATTATATCTGCACGAGTAATTATTTGTAGCATCCCATTTATGTAAATAGAATCTGCAGATAACATTTTGTGATATGCATGAACACATAAATCGTTATTCTATATTCACAAACAAATAACTTTAAAAAAAAAAATGATATCTGCACAAATAATAAACTATTGCAGACTCCTTTTTTTCTGGACTAAAAGCACAGATTTCATCTTTTGAGACGCATGTGCGTCATTTAATATTCACAAACACATAGCCTTAAAAAAAGGAGCATATCTGCACAAATAATTAACAACTTGACGAAATTACAAATTATGTTGATTGTTGATATCTTAGTCCAATGGAAGCAGCTTGGCAATTTCAAAATTTCTGATTTGTATTAGAAGTCATAAAGTTCAAAATATGCCTGTACATAAAAAGCACAAAAATTATAAGATATTTGAAATGAGTAAAATTGGAAGTGAAATAAACAGTTGGCAAACACCATTAACAGCTTGGTTTGAATTAAATAAAATTGATGATTTTGCAAAATCCTTAAAGTACGTAAATATTCTAGAACATTATATATTTAATAAGACAAAAGAAATATGGCAAATGAAAAAAAATGTAAAGAAAAATATTACAATTGGTAGATTTAATGTTGTTTTACCAAAAGTTCACGAAAGATTTTGTTTAAAACTAATATTAAATAAAATAAAAGACACAACCTCATTTGAAGATTTGGAAACACACGAAAACATAAATTACAGTACGTATAAAGACACTGCTATCGCGATGGGTTTATTAGAACATGATTCTTAAATTATGTATATTTTCAGACACTGTTATGTTACTAATTCAGTTAAGACAGTGTTTGCATGGTATGTACTTTCAGAAAATATTCAAGGTGATGATATATGGAATAAATACAAAAATAGTTTTACATAAGATTTAACCGAAAATGAACCAACAGAATATTTAGAGTAAGTTAATCATACCAACGATTGTTACGTTATTTTGTGGGGAGGAGCGTGGGGGGCAGTGGGGGGAGTGTAACCAAATAACTTGGCGCCCCTGGCGCCACCGGGTCATTTTCCAAGCCCCGGGCGAGGGATTGCACCGTGACTGGGATAGCACGAAAACCCCAGTTACTATATATATATATATATATATATATATATATATATATATATATATATAGTAACTGGGGTTTACACAGATAGCCTTTCACCCGCAGACAACCAAGATAACTCTTGACTGTGGAACCCATAGTGACTCCCCAAGCCTCGTTGTCAGGGCCCTTGACTCGGGCGGCATCTGTCAATACGAACGCGAGACGCTGTAGTTTTTGTTCCTGGTGTTCGTGCGGGCGAGATGCCATCACGCTGGTCCTGCTACATCAGACGCTCACGTAGGTAGACCCCACGAAGGGCTCCGCCAACTGCATCGGCTGTTTTACGGTGCGCGGGGCCGACTTGAATGCCCTGTCAAGGTGAAAGGTCACTGCTGCTGTGCCAACGTTGCTCGTCGTCTCCTCGCATCTCTCACTCACGAGTCGGCGACATGCGTTATCGTATTCGTCCGTCGCATACATACATATACACATCGAAATGTTCGCTCCTTGTTGAAGGCAGCTGCTTTAACAACTTAGCAGCTGACCGGGTGATCGGCTTACGAGAGCAGCATTTCCCCTAAACGAGAGAAATGCTGATCTCCAACTAATCAAGCGAACCGGCGTGTTGGCCGTGCGGTGCGACCCGTAAGCCGCCAAAAGGAGATCCTGGGTGGGGAGGCGATCTAAGGTTGCGTGCCGAAGTGACCCGAACTATCTTTGGCTCCCGCTGACAGCAAGACGGGAGGCCGGTACCTAGCAAGTACCGGTCAATCGGCTTAGCGAGGGCGTGATATTGTCTGCCATAAACTCTTCAGAGAGCCAAGCATCTTTGTTCGGGGTGGGAGGTTCGAGAGAGTGGAGGTTGGCTAGGGCAGTAGCGCGTGCTATATCCTGGTATGATGTGCCCAGTCTGGCACCGCCACCAGATAATATGCTGTGGCCATGTCAGCTGCCTCCATAGACGGGGGGATCCGGGCGGTCGGACACATATTGGGATGAAGAACAGTTTCATTATGGATAAGCAGACCGAACAAAAAACCGATCCAGGCAATAACAACAGTCTGGGAAGTGTGGTTCCAACGATCACCGCAAATAACAGCATGCAAGGTGATCGAGAAGAGGAGAGCAAGAAAATGATGGATGCCTGGAACAGAATTCACGAAGCAGAGGGCATTGAACAGGGTCTACTGGATAAGATCCAGGATAACCTAGAAAAGATGAATGGTGTGGTGTCAGTAGCCCGCAACATACACCATGTTGTGAAGGAGGACCTGAAGAGGACCATGCCACTCTAGAAGCGACTTACCAGCCTGAGAGAAACGACGAACAAGACCAAGTCGACTTTTGGGCTGATGTTGACAAGCGGCCCGCGGAACCCGCAGACCCCAAGCAGGGAAAGGACGGAGAAAACGCCCAAGAAGAGGAAGCAGCGAACACCTGAACAGGAGATGTCCACCAAGAAGAGGAAGGAAGAAGGACAAATGTTGAAGCAGCTCCAGGGGGCGGGAACGGCTATTCCCAGCACGTCCCAAATCCCAGCTCCTGTGACAGGTGCACAGACATCTTGGCAGGTAGTGGAGACAAGGAAGTCAAAGAAAAAGGAAAAAGAAGATGACAAAGGTGGCGCTGATGCCTTAAGTCAAAAAGGCACGAGAAAGCCTAAAGCAACACGGGCAAGACCAACCCGGCCGGAGGCCCTTATTATAAAGGCTGCCGACGGGAAGTCTTACGCCGATATCTTGAAAAAGATGAAGGCGGATCCTAAGTTGAAGACACTCGGCGATTGCGTAAACAGGGTACGCAGGACTGCGGCTGGAGACCTGCTGTTGGAACTCCAGCGAAAGGCAGAAGGGAAAGCAACGGAACTCAGTCAGGTGATACAAGAAGTGCTAGAAGAAGGTACCAAAATAAGGACCTTGCAAGACAAAATGATCTTTGAAATAAAGGATCTGGACGTCTTAACTAGCAAAGAGGACATTACAGATGCGCTACGTGAGGAGCTTAAAAGTGGCGACACATCCGCGTTCGAAGAGATGACAGTAAAGTCATTGCGTAAGGCATACGGCGACACGCAGATAGCGGTCATCCAAATGCCAGAAAAAACAGCTCGACAGATAATAGCTAAGCAGAAAATCAAGATAGGCTGGGTAGTCTGCAGAATACGGGAGATAGAAAGGAATACTCGCCCACTTAGATGTTATAAATGTCTAGGATTTGGACATATCGCCAAAAATTGCCCGGTAGCACAGGACCGTAGTAACCTCTGCTACAGATGTGGGAATAGAGAACATAAGGCAAGAGATTGTACGAGTGAGCCAAACTGCGTACTCTGCCAGGAAAGGGGCGCAGGAGGAAGGAGTGACCATGCAGCTGGTAGCTACACATGCCTAGCCTATCGAGCTGCATTAGAAGAATTAAAGAAGAAAAGAAAATGAAGATAGTGCAGTTAAACCTAAATCACTGAGAGACAGCTCAGGACCTACTAAATCAGTTTGTCCGTGAGAAGAAGATCGATGTAGCCATCATATGTGAGCAATACAGAGATCTAGACGAGCCAACATGGGAAACGGACACCGCTGGCAAAGCGGTGATCTGGGCATGTGGGAACGCTGCTTTCCAAGAAAAAATGGTGACTCGTGAGGAAGGTTTTGTTCACGCAAAGGTAGCAGGTATACACGTATACAGCTGCTATGCTTCGCCTAACGCACCTACCGAACAGTTCGAACATTTTTTAGGCCGACTAGTACAAGATATTTCGGGCATAAAGCCAGTAATTATCGCAGGCGATTTTAACGCATGGGCTGTAGAGTGGGGCAGCCAAAGGACTAACCAAATGTGTTACTAGTTAACTAAGGTGGTACCAACACCTTCAGAAGAGGAGGCACAGGATCGATAATAGATCTGACGTATGTTAGTAAACTGTCTAATTGACTCAGTCGACACGTGGACCGTAAGTGAACACTATACAAATAGCGATCACCAGGCCATAATGATGGAGATAAATAGACCAAGGCAGGGACCTCGCGTGAGTACAAGGACCAATAGAGTCGATTGGAAAACGAAGGAGTATGATAAGGAGATGTTTCTGTTGGCACTAGAAGAAATGCAACTCTCTGGGACAGCGAACAGCAAGGCTGCAGGTAATGGAATGTATTACCCGAGCCTGTGATGCCGCTATGCCAAGAAAAGTGCTCAACGATAGACGACCACCAGTATACTGGTGGGACAAAGAGGTTGAGAGTGCGCGCAGCGAGTGTCACCGGACCAGAAGAAGAGAACAACGGGCAAGAAAGAAATACTATAAAACCGGAAGAGACCAGGAAATAGTAGATGCCCGCGGACAAGAAATGAAGGACGCTAAGAGGAAGCTTAAGAAGACAATCCGTGCCAACAAGCAACGGTGCCTTAAGGAACTGCAGGACGAGGTCGACAAAGACCCCTGGGGTAGACCCTACAAAACAGCGATGAAGAGGATCAAGGGGAGCTGCCCCCCCCCCCCCCAAAGTGCCCGGAACTATTAGACCGAGTAGTGACCACACTCTTTCCCAGGCAACGGGAAGAACCGTGTGTTATAGAAGCTGAGGCGAACGAGGAAGCCATACCCCCAGTAACAATGGAGGAGCTGCTTAGCGCCTGCAAGAGGGTTGGAAACAATAAGACTCCAGGCCTGGATGGCATACCGAATATAGCGTTAAAACATGCTATATATGCGCGACCAGAGTCCTTCATAGACTTGTACAGCTCATGCCTAGAAGAGGGGATATTTCCCACCGACTGGAAGAAACAACGCCTCGTGCTACTACCAAAGGAAAAGAAGCCACCTGAGGATGCTGCATCATACAGACCACTCTGCATGCTGGACACCTCAGGCAAGATTCTGGAACGCATAATCTGCGTCAGGATGGACCAGACTATAGAAGGGAGAGGTGGACTTGCGGAACACCAATATGGCTTTCGGAGGAAAAGATCAACACTAGCCGCAGTAAGCTTAGTGGTTGACATTGCACGAGAAGCGATAGAGGGGAAGAGATGGAAACGAGGAGCAAAGCAGTACTGCACCGTCGTCACGCTGGACGTCAAGAATGCATTCAACTCGGCCAAATGGAGCAAAATACATGAGGCACTTCGAAATTAAGAAGTGCCCTTATATATAAGAAGAATGATGGCTGACTATTTAAAGGACAGAGTCCTATTATATGACACAGAGAATGGAACCAAGGCCTATGAAGTAACAGGAGGCGTACCTCAAGGATCAGTACTTGGCCCACCGACTTGGAACGTCATGTACGATAGAGTACTGAGACTGCAGCTACCCGAAGGGGCGACAGTGGTAGGTTTTGCTGACGACATAGCAGTGGTCGTAGTAGCAAAAACCATAGAAGCAATCACAGAAGTAGCTAACGAGTCTATTCGTATAATACATGAATGGCTGGCGGAGACAGGGCTGCAGTTGGCCAGTCATAAGACCGAAGTTCTTCTTATTTCTAGTAGGAAGAAGATGGAGAAAATTACACTGACGGTAGATGGACACGAGATTGTTTCTCAACCGACCATTAAGTACCTGGGCATCACCATAGATGCAAGACTTACATTCAAGCAGCATCTTGAGACGGTGAGCAATAAAGCAGCAAATGTTGGCACTGCGTTATCTCGATTGATGCCAAATGTAGGGGGTCCAACCCAGAGTAGACGGTTACTCTTAACCAGCGTAATCACATCGATTATGTTGTACGGGGCTCCAATATGGGGAGATGCCATGTTGGTGAAATCCTACGCGCGGAAGCTGTCGACTATATAGAGGAAGTGCATTAAGGGTAGCATCCGCTTACCGAACGGCATCGGACGAAGCGGTGTGCATTATAGCAGGCATGCCGCCTATTGACCTGTTAGCAATGGAGAGAAAGAACGTATTCGAGGAGAAGAGACGGATAAATGATAACACACAGAAGGAAATCTGGGACTCCGCAAGGGAACAGACAATAGCTGAGTGGCAAAAAAGATTGGATGCTAGTGACAAGGGGCGATGGACACATCTCCTCATACCGAGGATAGAAGACTGGATGAAAAGAGGACACGGGGAAGTTAATTACTACCTCACACAGTTTTTGACCGGACATGGATGCTTCCGGGCTTACCTGTACCGGTTCAAATTAGAAGACAGTCCGAACTGCCCAACATGTTCAGATGCAACAGAGGATGCTGAGCACGTCTTTTGCGGGTGCTCGCGATATCAGCAGGAACGAGAAGAACTTGAGAGTTATCTCCAGATCAGAGTAACTCCGGAGTCGATTATGATTGTCATGCTGACCTCAGAGGATGGATTATGGAAATTCGTAAATCTCGTGCAAACATTAGTCTTTGTGCTTGGTAGACTGTAAGAAGTTGTTTTGAAACACACGATTTTATTGTGAACCAGGATTAGTATGCTTTACTCTCGCAATCGAGAAAACCGTCTGCCTTCACGTTTTTTATGGATTTTGCAATCTGGCTATATGCTTCAATAAATGTCAGACTGTCAAAAGTTGTTTTAAGAAGCCTTTTTTCTGCTAACTAAAGTTATTGTTTTGATATGCATTAACACGTTGCGAAGCTATTTAGATGCACCTACTCAAGCTTGTGGCTAAAAATATGACCCATATCAATGGCAACCTGTAAAAAGTTTTTTTTCTGTCACGAGCAGTCGGTCTATAACGTGTTGTTCGTTGTAAAACGCCAGTTTTACTGCATATGTATTGACAATATATCATAATGAGCGATTAAACTATGATAAATAACCGTTCTATTTAATAAAATATTTCCTTGATTTCTTCAGTAGCATGATTTATTTTATTATTAATTTTATGATTTATTTCATTAAAACGGCAAATTTCACGACCTAATTAATACAAAATACGATTAAAATTTAAGAAAGGACTAGTGCAACAGCAAGAGGAGGGGATGGGGGCGAAGAAGGACATACAATTACTAAATGTAGTTCGATGTACATACTTAAACATAATTTTTTTTCTTTGACTTAGCATATTTAATCATATTATGATGATAATGTTTTTAGGGATATAGAGATTTAGAGAATGTAAGTCACGAAGAAGCTGTAGAAGCTTTAAAATCTACAAAAGATAAAATTATACTTTATATACTGGAATCAGAAGATAACAAGTTTAAGGATATCATCCCAACACGTGACTTATCAGTTTCGAAAGGTAAGTTATACTTAAAATAGCACATTAATATTTGCTCCCAATAGTTAAAAAAAGTAGTAAGAGGGGAGGGGTAATGAGTAAGAGAGAGAGAGAGGAAGGGGTTGAGGAAGGTAGGGGGTTAAGATGGAGGTTCACGTACACAAAACAGGTTTACCTGTACAAGATGGAGGTCGGAATGTGCAAGACGGAGGTCCTCATGTTCAAGACAAAGGTCCGCGTACACAAGACAGATCCTGTATTATCAGTATCAATAACGTAATTCTTTATCAAATATATCTCATCAGCATCAACTCAACGATTTAAATCCTGTCTCGGGTAGACCGATAGAAGCTACCAAATCTTTTTTAATGTTTTAAAATGTACATAAGAACCATTCCAAAATACAACTTTTAAAATTTAATTACAGAACCTATAAAATAATTGAGAATTTTCGAAACAATGAAGTAAACATTTCACGCTCAAAAAGATTCTTATTGATGTATGACGAGATCCGCATGCACAGGATTTAAAAAATGAATAATTTCAGCAGATGTCTAGTAATAAAATTAGTTTTTATATTAATGCGCAATGATTTAAATTACTGACCAACATATTTACAATTTTCTTTTTATGAAAGCGACTGCTTATATAACTTTAGATTCCTCTCTTAAAACATCGATGACCAGAGGTTGTAAAGCTTTTAATAAAGCGATTTGATTGGTTAGAAAATGAATATCTGATCTGAATGCAGTTGAGATTTCGAACTAATTATAATCTCAAGAAAATTGCGCAGTATACATGAGTCTACGCTCAGGCTGTATGTGCCGCTACGGGGGCATGACGCCGCCTAATCATAGCAACGAGCGGTGAAGTTCTAACAATGCGTAGCAACGACGCCTATAGTCCTTCACGCTGCTAGCCGCCACCTTCCCGGCTCTCATGCTCTCCTGATATCTTCCAGCTTTCCGCGACTCCGCAATTTGATGAATTTAACAGAGAATTAGTATATTGTGCAATTACGGGGAAAAGCGCTATTTCTAACAAGGATGAGATTTGAGCACGAGTTGGAGACGAGTTTTCAGAAATTTTTCAGAACTTTTCAAAATTTTTTAAAATTTGGTTTATTTTCAGTGTTTTTATTAGCGGAAGAGAATAACTATTCCCTCCCGTACCCTCAAAATGAACAGCTTGCCATTCACTTTAGATGCATGGAGAATGATCTTTTCCATGCATGTGTTAAGAAATGATTATTTTTTGCGAGCTCGATATTTTTTCATTGTGTCTATTGAGCTTTTATATGTATTTTTGAAGAAATTGGTATTAGTCATTCTATTAATTGTATTGTCATGATAGTGTATGAGCAGCATTTCTAAAAATTTTAATGTGTAATTATTATGTGCTTTGTCAATGATTTATGTGTTTTCTATGTTAAAGCAGTATCCTGTGTTAATATAATGAATTGCAAGAGGCAATAAATCATCTTTATTTTTGATGCAGCGGGCATGCTCATTTTTTTCTATTTTTAAGAGCTCTGGTGGTCATACCTATATATGTGGCATCGCAATCTTTACAATCGATCTTGTAGACAACGTTGTTATTGTTATCCTTATATATCGTGTACTAATTAATTATTATAATTTGGCATTTAATCACAAGAAAGCCCACCACTACAGCACAAACTAGATCTTAGAGAAACCTCGACATAACAAGCATGGAAATCATTGTTTAGAAAAAAAGAGAGAAGAAAGACTCGTCGAAACAGCACACAATTGCCACTCAACAACATTGGCAATTGTTTGCCGGAACATCTCGACATTGCTTGACTAGTGCTTGCAAGACCACCATCTCAACCGGTAGCCTTTTGTACCACCGCCACTTCCGGCGCAGTTTTTACTACATCCATTGCTACTTCATCGAAGGACCCTCCGCATGCAGATAAGATTTTAACCACATCACAGCCTCAAAAAATCGTTTTACTCTTAGATCTTCTAAATAACAATAGACCTGTTAACATACTAATTAACTATATCGAAGAAAATTTCAATAACATTGAATTTGTAAAAGTCATACGAGTCCAGAGGGAACTAGTGATTGGTAGCGGTAGTGACCACACGCATAATCAGAAAATCAACGATTTTTACAGCAAACAAGACTCACTTTATAACCACAAAAAAAACAACTACATTGATCAGAACAATAACCATCATAACAATAAAACGCCGGATACTATACACATTAAAGATAAATGACTCATTAACCTTACAAATAGCAATATTCCACAATATGTTAAAGACACATTGTGTTTAGGAGAAAAATTCAATTTCTCAATACAATTTAAATATTAGCACGCTTGAGTTTTTCAAACATTTAGAGACTTATACTTATACTTCACCAAAAACACTAATAATCAGATCAGATATGACATAATTCACACTATTAATTCTTATATTAAAAATAAACCACACATCAGCTATATTGACGAAATGATTAATTATAATATAGAACGTTCTAAGAAATTCATTAAAGATAACGGGAATATTCTTTACTAAAGTGGATAAGGGAACCATCACTGTTGCTATTGATAGATATGTATATAATAATAAAGTAGAAGATGGATTAAATGACGCCAAGTATTACATGAAGTTAAAAAATAATCCGATCAATGGTTTAATGAACAAAATAAACAAACTTATTGATTGCTGGGAAAACAGAGACGTTTTCAAGTGTTATATAGCTTTCAAGGACGTATATAATAAATTAGATAATACAATAGTTCCCAGAACATATGTTCTAATAACAATTTATAAAGTCAATAATCCCATACGCATAATAGTCTCTGCAATTAATAGTCCCACATACCAATTTGATAAGAGCATTTGCATACTTCTTAATAGGCACGTACCTAAACCAAAACCAAGCTTGGAAAATAGCTTTGGACTAAAAAACTATTTTAATAAATAATTCTTAAACATCTGATTATCAAAGCCCTGGCTAATAAGTGGAAATATCTTAAAGGTATTTTGTGCATATAAAAATTTGAATATTTTTACAGAGAATTAATGTTTTATTAGTCTCTACCTACTTACAATTTATTGGCAAATTTTATAAACAAATTTTATGTGCTCCAATGGGCTTTTGTACTTGTCCTTGGTTTATTGACTTAGTTCTCAAGAAATAGGAGAAGAATTGTTTAAACACTTAGAATAATAACATCCTTAGATACTTTACATATGTCAACGACTGTTTTATAATTATTATAAAAGATAACATACTGGAGGCAATAGATACTTTTAATAACTATAATAGTTATTTACAATTTACTTATGAGGTGAAGTCTGATAATTGCATCAATTTTTTAGATATCTCTACTAGACGGCCAGAAGATTTTCCACTGATCGATTGGTACAGGAAAAAACAGCCTAAGGCAGGTATATAAATTTTCATTCGCATCACCGCTTTTTATAAAAAGTAGCCATTGTCTATAACTTAGTAGACAAGCTATATTACTCGCAGATAAATTTTCCCACAATCAAAATATGTCAATAAAAAAATCCTTTCTCACAGCAAACGGTTTTCCCCTACACATAATAAACTAATTAATAAGAGATTCGCACACATCAATAACAAACAAACAAATAAATAGAAACAACAACAATAGTCATAAAAAACACAAAGCGCACTTTCACAAACTATAATACTACAGTTTTCGCGTACAATAAATATATCAATCCAAATATTAAAGGTAGTTTACACAAAAATAACATTGCACTCATCGAACAAACAACAGACAAATTCAATAAGTAAATCATATTAGGAAAGGACACGATAGACAAGGTTGACATTAACAACGTTGTCTACAAAATCGATTGTAAAGATTGCGATGCCACATGCATAAGTATGACCTACAGAGCACTTAAACATAGAAAGAATAAGCATGCCCGCTGCATTAAAAATATAGATGAGAAATCGCCTCTTATGCCCCTGTGTTAATATGATGAATTATCATATTAACACAGGACACAACTTTAACATAGAAAACACACAAATCATTGACAAAGTACATAATAATTACACATTAAAATTTTTAGAAATGCTGCTTATATACTATCATGACAACACAATCAATAGAATGACTAATACCAATTCCCTCAAAAATACATATAAAAGTATCAATTTATGTTTCGCAGAAAGTCTCGCAAAAGGTATTGCATAATGTCTCGCAGAAAGTCTCGCAGAAAGAATTGCAGAAAGTCTTGCAGAAAGTTTCTTATAAGTATCGCATAATGTCTCACAAAATGCCTTGAAGGCCGATTTTCGACAGTTTCAAAGTCAGTCGAGCACGAGAACTTTGAAGCTGCTTCTCCAAATGCACTTATCTGGCAGTGCCTCGCTTATTTATCGTAAAATAAAGTTGACTTTCGACGGGCGATAGCTTTACGCGACTTTTCGCCGATTAGGCATAGTCTGAAAATCAGTAGAGCACCAGAACTTTTAAGCTGCTTCTCCAAAAGCACTTCAAAGCAGAAAGTCCTGCACGAAGTCCTGAGGAAAGTCCCGTAGAAAATCCTGCAGAAAGTCTGGCAGAAAGTCTGGCAGAAAATCTCGCAGAAAATCTGGCAGAAAGTCTGGCAGAAAGTATGTCAAAATCTGTCTGTTTTATTTATTGTAAAATCAAGTTGCTTTGTGACGGGTGATGCTTTATGCGACTTTACGCCGATTTCCGCTAGTCTGGAAATCAGTAGAGCACGTAAATTTTTAAGCTGGTGCTTTCGACGGGCGTAGCTGTACGCGACTGTACGCCGATTTGCGACAGTCTGAAAATCAGCTGAGGACGAGAACATTTTTCTGAAAGCTCTGAGACACTAACTTTGCTTTTTTACCGAAGAAATGCTTGTGTTACAGAGTTCGATATTATCATTGTTAGCAGGAGATAATTAGCGATATTCAAATATCAGCTATTAAATCATCGGCCTTCTGATAACCTGCAAATTATTAGCATGCATCTCGAATGGTACTGTGTTACATGCACGTTCGATATTTACAATTGTTAAATTTTCTTAATAAAAGTTTTAGCACAAGCCGATCATAAGTCGTCACGGCAATGTTAGTTGCGTTGGTTTATAATGACCGCCGCTCCCCCTTACCTCGCCGCAGCCGTCGCCAATCCTCATAGCAACGGCTTCCCTCGCTTGTTGCCGCGGCGGCCGCCGCGCTCACTTCCCCTCACGCGCTTCTCCGCCAGGTGCGGTGGTAGGGGGATTTTTCTTTCCTTGCTGGGAAAGTGAAAAGTGAAGGAAAATTTTCCGGACCAATTCCATTAGACTCACTTTTTCACGCTGATTACAATGGTATAAAAATGTTGTATTGTTTCTGAATCACCCTGTATATGGGTCTATACTCCGACAACATTTAAATGGTTTCCACTTCCTATGGCCTCATGTTTTTTTTGTGCTTGACGGACGACACGAGACTCTGCGTATTAAACCAGAGCTAGTCGGTATAAAAAGCCTTGTATTCTATCAGTTTGGCAGTGTATGTCAAATCGTTGATCGCAGCATAAAATCCATGCGAGCAACAATAAACATCTCGTTCGACTTTCTCTCGTAAGCCTAGAATTTAACAGTTAAAAACGGTTACAACTAAACCTTCAATTACGTTTTTAACGTTAGACGATTTGTAATCTTTATGTGACAACGAAGTTCTCTCGTGCGTTTTTATCGGTATGACATATTGGTTATTATAAGTTAAAATTCTGTCAATCTACGACTTGTGACTAGTGTATATTTTTATATTTTTTAGATGCCCTAGAAAGGAAGGATATATTTCTTCAAAACATCGGCATAATAAACATCTTTCAAAATTGGCATGTAGCGATTATTACAATTCTAAGTTTTGAAAATACAACAAGCATTAGAGTCTTTAATTATTAAAATATTTTTGACTCTAATTCCTAATTGATACAATGGCTAAGATTCATAAGTAAAATTTTGAATTACTCATTTTGCTTGGCATTTCCAAAAGCTTAATTAATCATATACTTTTAATCCATAGTTCAGAATCTATTTAAATAATTAGACCGTATAATATTGGAATACAATACTCAAGATTTTATTATTGTTTATATTTTTTAAATGATTTCTGACCTATGGATTAAAAGTATATGATTGAATATGCTTTTGGAAATGCCAAGGAAGATAAGTCATTAAAATTTTACTAAAGAATCTAAACCATTTTATTAACTAAGAATGAAAGTTGACAGTGCACATACACACACAACGCAGCACGTGCCAAGCACAGTACGCGCGTACCAGCACACTTACTCACACGCAAAGCATATAGGTGAGGTTAGGCTACTTGGAGGAGAGAGAGAGAGAGATTAGATTAGATTAGATTAGATAGTTTTTATTTGCGTACATTATGTTGTACAATAATAAGATTCAGCATTATGCGGTGAAAGTAGAATATAGTAAGGTGAGGCGTGTTTAGAATATGTATAGTGTAAAAGTGTACCGATGGTGAAAATGAATAGCGCGAGAATGAGTAGGTGTGTGCGTGTGCATGAATGTGTATGAGTTATGTATTTTCGAGTTGAAAGTAGTAATCTCTAGCAAGTTTTCTGAAGGTGACAGTAGATGAGGTGTTTCTGATGTGAGATGGCAAGCTATTCCATAAGTATGAGGCGCTGATATGAAAAGAGTCCCTTAGCGTCTCAGTCGCGAAGGCAGGTATTTCCAGAGGTGTCACCTCGCCCCTCACAGGCCGAAGCGAGATGTGGAAGTCAAAGAAGGCCAGTACGTATGATGGTACGACCGAGTTAAACATTTTACGAAGGAAGCAGACTGTGAAGTACTTCCTGCGTCCGGCAGTGGTTAGCCACTGCAGCTCCCGCCTGTAAGGGGAGACGTGCTCATCTCTCCTTACACCATAGATGTACCAAATTCCTGTATTCACGAGTCTCTGCAGTTTTAAGTCGAGTTCCTGCGTCAAGTCATAGTATACGAGAGAACAGTAAGTGCTTGGAACAGGAGTGCTTGCACGAGATGTTTGCGCAATCTGAGATTGGTACTCTTTCTAAAAAAATAAAGCCTGTACATTAGCGAGTGTGCACGTTTAAACACTTGTGTAACATGCTCCTTCCACGAGAGTTTAAAGTCAAGCACCAATCCCAGATTACGCACAGAGGATTCAAAGCTGACCTTGGCATCCCCGATATTAATGAAGGTGTTATCTGTAGACGGAAGTAGATTTATGTAGTAAGGGGAGCCCAAGACAATTGCTTTGGTTTTAGTAACATTAAGTTTAAGCTTGTTTTGCGCAGCTCAGCCCGCTATCCTCTCGGCATTAGCATTCATCTTGTTTGATAAAGAATCACTGTAAATTTGCAAGTTATCCGCGTAAATAAGATGGGAAACATCGGAGTCTAGGCAGAAACCGATGTCGTTGATGTACAATGGGAACAGCAGGGGACCTAAGACGGAGTCCTGTGGGACACCGATGTTAAGACGCTGCGAAGAGGAACGCTCGCTATTGTCACCAACGACGGCTTGCTCTCTCCCAGTGAGATAGGAGGCAAACCAGCGGATGACCTGCTTAGAGAAGCCGAAAGTGGTTAGCTTCCTCAGGAGCTGGACGTGACATACAGTGTCAAACGCCTTGCTAAAATCGAAGAGAAGAAAGAGTGTCACTTTCTTTTTGTTTATCCCGACCCTGACATCATCAGTTAGCTTAATTAGGCCAGACTGAGTGCTGTGGCCAGTGCGGAAGCCTGTCTGATAGTTGTCTAGTAAGAGCCTTGATTCAAGGTATTGCGAGACTTGCCTGTGCACCAGCCACTCCAGGGCCTTGGAGAGAAAGCAGAGAAGTGAAATCGGATGGTAGTCAGTCAGGGCTGTTGGTGAACTGACTTTGTTGAGTGCACGCACCAGTGACAATTTCCAGGCAGATGGGAAACGGGTTTCGCTCAGAGACAGGTTGAAGATGTGACATAGTAGAGGAGCGAGAACTGGCAGTGCTTTTGAGATAACAACCTGAGGGATGCCGTCGCTTCCCCTGGCCTGGGTGTCGAAGTGCGATACTGCAGCCAATACGTCCGATTCCGTTATGGTGCTGAACTCGAAATGTTCCGGGAGGTCAAGACTTTCCAGGGTTAGAAGATAATCCTCAACAGCAGGAGCTAATGGATCATTGGAGATCGAGCTGAAATGCTTGTTGAGTTCATCTGTGCTAAAGCGAGGTGGCAAAGGGGCCTTAGTGGCAGAAATTCCAAGTTTCTCCAGCTCTCTCCAGATCTCGGCAACATCAGTCAAGGTTGACAGGCGTGAATAGTAATAATTCAGCCTGGCTTCTTCGACCTGTTTGTGAGCATTGTCTCTAGCTAGTCTGTATAAGCGGAGATCTGAATCAAGCCTGGAGTCCCTGAAACGCCTGGAAAGTCTCTCCCTCTCAGATACAAGGTCACGAAGAGCCTTGGTGAACCACGGGTGACGCTGTTTTCTCGGTGTCACAGTCCGTAATGGGGCGAGATGATTAATGGCGTTAGTGAGGTTAGCGTTAAGTGTAGAGATGCATTCGTCAAGTGATGAAGCGGTGAGAGATGACCAGTCACATGCGCTAAGAAAGTCCCTTAGCTTCTCGGCGCTGATTCCCTTAAAGTTTCTGTAGGGGTATGTGTTAGGTACGTATCGAGGAATCTGTACGTCGAGAGTGGCCGTGATAAGGTCATGTCCGTTGATGAAAGGTGAGTCTATCTTCCAGTGTGACTGCAGGCGATCTTGCTCGTCGATTAGACACAAGTCAAGCCAGGTATCTGAACCCTGTTTATGATGCGTGGCACCATAGGGGACAGAAGAAAGGGAATTTTCATCAATGAAGGCCTTGATGAACTTGGCATCTTCAGATGAAGAAAGCTGGTCGGAGTTGAAGTCTCCCATTATGACCTTCGCGGAGTAGTTGTGCATGCGGG
Organism: Nasonia oneida; assembly: GCA_037356405.1. Classification (NCBI taxonomy): domain Eukaryota; kingdom Metazoa; phylum Arthropoda; class Insecta; order Hymenoptera; family Pteromalidae; genus Nasonia; species Nasonia oneida. Next base: position 3,639 of record JAZHPH010000719.1, on the reverse strand, counting down.
TTGTTATTTGGTCTATAAAGTTAAAGCCTTGGATGAATGGAACGTGAGGAGGACGATACACAACCCCCACGAAGATCGGAGAGATTCCCTTTGCCGATACCTCGCAGAAGAGATATTCAGGCTTACCTGGCTTGCCAGACTATTCACCATCAGATGATGAAATAACGCTAGCCGTCAGTGATTTGTATATGTAGAGGGCCACACCTCCTCCGTTTCTGTTTCTGTCCCGTCTGTACAGTAGGTAGTCATCCAGTGAAGGGGCGGATGTTACCTTTTCGCTCAACCAGGTCTCAGTAACAGCTTTTACGTGGAATGGAGAGCGAGTGGATAAGAAAAGCCTGATCATCTCAATGTGACCCGTAAGCGAGTTTGCATTAAAATGACAGACTCGTAGACCTTCGGACAGAGATACCTTAGAGCCGGATGAAGACATGGCAGATGAGCTTGATGGCGGATGTGGTGGAATGATTTGTTTGTGTTGTAGCCTCAGTGTTGAACGATATCGGCAGCGAGCGGGAACCGGACTAAAAAAGTTTCCAGCTCAGCGTCGTTGTTGTTGCTGCTGCTGCTGCTTTTGTCCTCGTTTGCGCACAAGAAGAAGGCATTAAAAATTTTCTTGTGTAACCTTTTGCAAATTGTGCAGCCAGTCATGTATATTATTTTCAGATTAGGCTTATGGCTATTTCTCGCGCTTCAGTTGTAGACTACTTAAGTAATAGTAAAAAATACTTGAAAAATATCAAAAAAAATATCACGCTCGCAAAATAAATGCTTCTAATCAGAACTAAAAAATACAATGATTTTTTAAAAATTTTTTTCTATGCAAAATCTGAAGCGTTATTATATTGTCTTTTTTTAAGTGTACTTTCATTTGTATGAATGTCAATGCTATCATCTGTATGGTATCAACGAAACTGTGACTATTTCTTAGTATTTTATTAACTAAAACTTAAGTCTACTTCAACAAAGTGCGAAAAGTCGCTATTAGCGTTACAAGTAAAGCTGCAGATTGAGCTGAAAATTTTTTGTCCAAAATAATATTTTTGATTTAGGCAAGATACGTTTCGCAGAAAAAACAGACCTCGCCTCAGACGCCGTTGAAATTTATAGCGCATATTAGTTTTGTTGTCGTTTTTATTTTTTGTTTATATTTTTTGCCTTAGAATTTTTTTAGACGGGATAAAATTGATATAAGTCGATAAAACTCTATATGAAAAATTACAAAATAAATCAATTAAATTTTAAGAAGATTAAATCCATCGCTTTTATAGATAGATTAATATATCTATAGCTATGAGGAACATCAAGGTTGTTCCTTCCTCGGGCTATTATACGTAAAAGGAATAAATAGCAAGGAATATTAAGGAACAATGCAGAAACTCATTATTATTATTATTCCTTCCATTTTTCCTAATTATTATTCCTTCCGTTTACTTTTACGCGTGATAGCACTTATTTCTCGCTGTTTACATAGCTAAATATATAGTTACCCATGTAAATTCGTAAACTGTTCCATATTACCTATTATTAAAAACTTTAGAATTTAGTTTTCTTATTTATTGAAACTTATTTACTGAAAATAATTAAGAAATGCCATAAAATACCTCCTGAACAGCCTATGATAACCTGATAAATCGAGTTCACCAAAATCTTTATTAAAAAATTAAAATCAGATTTCAAATCTAACAATAATTCTGTTATATTTAATAAGTTGGAGGATTTAGTTTCATGGTAATTTAATGTTACTATTTAACGATACGGTTTACTTGAATATATTGCATAACCAACATTTAATAGCCATTGTTTGAAGGCAATATCATTTTTATTTACTCTGAAATAATTTTTTTGTTGAAATTTAACCCTTAATGAACTATTATTAATACAATTTTCGACGATTTTTGTTCAATTACTATATTTGATAACAAATAAAGTTTAATAAAATGGACAATAATTGTTTAAAGAAATTGAAAAACTCAGAATTTTGCCGTATCTTTGCATAATTAGGTCTAATGTCCTGTTTTGCATTGGTTCCGAAGTCCTCAGGCTTATAGATTAGCTATGGGCACCGGAATCCATATGCATGCGGCAAGTCCATTTTATTATTTATTGATAACGCTATTACTACTTATCAAATTGGATAATCATGGAATTACTAGTCATTCTTTTAGTAATTTTCGACGTAGAATCTATTTCCGCTGTCAGATTTTTGAAAAAGTGATTTTTGCATAATTTGTTAAAACGATAATTATTTCAACAAATTTTATAATTCGGAATTTTGCCATATCATTGTATAAGTAGGGCTAATGTACTGTTTCGCATTGGTTCCGGGGTATTTGGGCTCACGGGTTAACCATGGACATTAATGGGTTAAGTAGATTATGAAATATACATACATAAGCAGACAGATTACATAAAGCATATGGAAAGTGGCATTGTACATTTTCATGTAATCATTCATCCCATTCTTTATCAGTCATTATCAAACCTTCAGCAACTGCTGCTTCCATGAAAGACAAATATGTAATATTATCAACTGTTCTTATATCTTCAAAAAAACTCCTTTTACATGTAATAATAGTAATCTCAACTAAAATCTATCTCGATCTTTTGAATTAACGGAATACATCCTTGCAAAAACTAGTTTGTAATAGTACATTACACAACTAGGGGTGAAAGTTGGCTTTTTTGAGCAAGGATGATAATTGATTGCTCAATCATCATACAAGTCACTCTACTTTTTCATAAGCGAAAAGCATATTTTCGATGCATGTGTTATAAAACATATTTTACTTATAGTCTATTCTTTCTTAATTTTATTAAATACATAATTGTATGGAATACCTGCATCAAGATATTATCTCCCATTTAGATCAATCTAATTAAGTATAAACCATAAAGTTAATGTTGTAAACAAATGTTTGTGAATTAACTGATCTTCACATCCATCTTTAAAATTTACATTTTGTTCATTCATGGGATAAACTGCTAATCTGTATATAAGGTGGGATAATTCATGCATTGCATATTTAAATAATCTATAAAATAACTCAGGTGGGCTGACGTATCACGTATTAATAGATTGTTTGAATTCATCATAATCGTAGAAATCATATTCCCTTACAACGTTATTATTAAAACTAGAAGTAACATCAATATTACTTATTATTATAAATGCACAATCATGGCATTTGTGACAATATTTAAATAAATCTTTTAGACATTGAATAATCATCTGTGCAGATATAATCTGGTTTTATAAAGATATCTGTTTATAACTGGGAAAAGACGACTGCTTTATATATTCACGCATATCACAAGACGTAAACTGATACGATCTGGTTTTATGAAGGTATCTGTTTGTGAATAAGTAGTGACGACTGCTTTATATATTAACGCATATTGCAAGACGTAATCTGCAGATTTTGGTCCGGATGAATGTTTGCACCGAATAATCATCTGATCAGATATGATCTGGTTTTATAGAGATATCTGTTTGTGAATGGAAAATGACGACTGCTCTATGTATTCACGCATATCACAAGAAGTAAACTGCAGATTTGGTCCGGATGAGAGGGATGCTGCGAATAATCATCTGTGCAGATAAGCTCTGATTTAATGAAGATATCTGTTTGTGAATGG
>JAZHPH010000718.1:0-25734 GCA_037356405.1 Nasonia oneida | reverse complement strand
TTCGAGTATTAATATTCTTTTATGTATTTTTACCAATAACAAAAATTCCCACACAGCATGAAATATTTCAGTGAAATATTTCGAAATATTTCAGTAAAATATTTCAACGAAATATTTCATAAATCATGCAGTAATATTCCACGGAAAATTAATATACCAACTCAATTCAAATATTCCATGGAATATTTATGAAATATTCCATAAATATTCCTTTGGAAGCTTAGAATTACTTTTTGAATATTCCAAAGCATTATTTGTGAAATATTTCATTAATATTTCGTAAAATATTTTTTTAATTTATTTCATAAATACTTTACTCAAATATTTCTTGAAAGATTTATGAAATAATTTCTAAATATTTTTGTGGAATAATGAAACAAAACATTTAATTATTTTTTGAATTATTTATGAAATATTCCTTAAATATTTCATGAAATATAGCTTTGAATTATTTAATACATACTTCACTAAATTATTTCATGGAAGATTTAGGATATTTTCCGAAAATATTTCATTTGGGCTACCCAAATAATTTTCAATTATTTCTTAAAATATTTATGAAAGGTTCCATACTTATTTCATGGAATGGTCCACAGAATTATTACATAAATCTTCCAGCGGAATATTCAATGAAATATTCATGGAATATTNTTTTGCATTGTATTATAATGTTTTATACTACTGTATATATTTAGCGAAAATTTGTTTCTGTTTATACAAAATTTATCACATAATGGCTCCTTTTCAAATTTGAATTACCCCGCGCGCAATTATGTCGCGAATGTGTGATGTATGGTGGCGCTGCGAGCACTAGCGCTATATAGCTATAGGTATATATATAGCATAATAGCTGCAGCAATATGGCCGCTCATTATTGACTCGCCAATTTGGAGGGAAACTCGCTGCAGTAAATACACGTTTTTTCGAGATTTCTACAGACTTTACTTGCCAATTTGGAGGAAAACTCGCTGGAGTAGATACACGTTTTTTCGAGGTTTGTATAGAATTTATCTTTTTTTCAGTAATATATACAATAATATAATTCTTTTTTCAACAATAATATAACGTTTCAGAGACAATGCCATAACTTGGAAGATCATCGCACGTGTATTGTATACATGCTATATGCAGATACGCAGTCTTAGTGGCCATCAGTATCTATACATTCCAACAGGCTATTAGGTTAGTTTATTTATTTATATCTATTTCTTTTTTTTTCATAAAGAAAAGAGATTGCTAATATATATAGATGCGCATCTATTTGCTAAAGAAACAGCAATATTAATTATTATAGTCCACAAATTAAATATGCAAAAGTATACAGAGATTTATATGTTTAATTTACCCACATTTTTTTTACAGAAAAACTTTCGCTTTGTGCAGCTGCATGAAGATTGTATGATCTAGAGGTGATCTGGAGAGGTAATCAGCAAACAGCAGGTGTATATCAAGGCTTCAGTTTTCAACGTCCAAAGTTCATTTGTCTGATCTGGAGAGGTTATCGTTGTGCAGCAAATATCAACAGGTGCTTCATCAAGGCCTTAGTTTTTGACATCCAAGTGTATCAAACAGGTTAGTTCAATTTCTTAATATTGTTGTAACATCCCCCACGAATAAATTAACATGTATCTTAATATAAAACTTTCCAAATCAGTATATTTTTAAATTGTGAAGAAAACTTGTCTCTGCTGCTCCATGTAGACGAAAAATTGAATACACACAAGTCACTCGTATTTGAATACTTGATTCTAAATTTTGATCTGGCTTTTATTTAAAAAGTATTACATTTTGAGAGGTGAAATTTGGCATCAAAATTAGTTTCAACATATTGAAACAGTAAATCAAGTTATTTTCAAGTTAATTGATATAATTAATATTTTCATATCAAAAAATACATGATTTTGCTCGTGATTTTGTTTGTCGCCAATGCCATGGGGTTCCAAGTCCAATCTTAACCAAGAAGGTTGAGATAAAAGCAGATGTCGTAGCCTGTTTCTACACAATTTTATAAGTTTATGTGCAGATGTGTAACTTGAATACAATGCTTATAACACCGTAATATCAAGTACTGATCTAGATATTGTTTCTGCCCCAGCATTTATCATACTTGTGTACTGATATTCTTAAAATTCACTCCTCAGAATTCACCCAAAGCCTATTGCTGGCTATGTTTGGCATAAAAATATTATATTTTTTTGTATAATTTGACTTACGTACGTCATAATAGTAAATACATTTTAGAGTCCTAAATGCTGTTTGTTGATACTTATATAAAGTAGGGTTAGATTGCCAATCTTTGATGCACACCCGTTATTCTCTGTTAAAATTTCACTATAATTCCTGAATAAATACTTAAGTTTGAACACTAAATAAATGTAATTTTTCGAATACATCTAGACCTACAGTAGATAATTAACAAAATAATCTATTTGAAACCCAATACCCTCTTCATCATTTTGTGCAAACACATTAAACCTGAAATGAAAAAATTAACATACAACATAAATTTAGTTGTAGATGTTTTTGTTGTTCATATTGTCAGTACTAACAGTATAAGGTTATAGTAGCAGATCAACATCTTAAATATTATCACTATTATATTTAGAAAAACAGATAAGAGCTGTTCGCTCGAGTAATATATGCAGAGAGAAAAAAAACAGTTGCGTTTACTTGCATTGCTCTTCGTCGACTGAGATATCGTTAGCTAATTTTGTAATTCCTGGATTATAAGATCTTCGAATTACGATTTTAAGAAAATTTATGATTTTCTAGTGATTTGTTATAACTTCAAAAGAAAGTTATTTTTGGCCAAAAATATTCAATTAACTGCGTACAGGAATGTAATTTATTTATGTTTTAAAGTATTTTTTGTAAATTGAGTGTTTTAGCCTGTGAAGAAATGTGTGTGCCTGTGTCGTGTATGTATGTATACACAGAGATCTCAGCTTTTACTCAATCAATTGTATTTTACTATGGGTCTTGTTTTTTGGGAGGAAGAGAGGGGGGTTTAAATAGTACTTTTTGCTATGCGTATACGTACCGAGAAATTGTTGACGTATGAATGTCGGAGTGTAAAGCAGCTCTTTATGCACGCACACTATATGCGTAAATCATAATAAGCAAAATAAAAAAAAATTATGCACTTTTATAATCTAAGAGGCTATGACTATAAGCTAATAAAGGTAGTGCGAACATGATTGGGTGGATATTAAATGTGTTTTGTTACTAGATTAGAATCATGCACACGATGTTGCACGCGAGATGCAAGTGCCAGTAGCTGAAAAATTTTGTCTGTTACGTCGTGTTTGTCATTCTAATCTAATAAAAAAATACAGATTTAATGACCACCCAACCATACTTACCCACTCCTTTATCGCCGCATAGCTACGGTTATCAAGAAGCCTTTTAAGCCATAGGTGCATACATTTGTTTAATTTGATTGTTTGCATGAAACTCATCACCCAAGTNATATTATATGTTAGTCGTATATGTACCGCATTATTATTATTATTTTTTTTTTTTTTTAACAGCAATTATTCGGCTAAAATGCCAAGAAAACGAAAAGGAGTAATGCCTCAAAGTGAAAAACAATTAGTACGATTAGCAAAGCAACAAGCAGCACTCGAGTAGATAGGCTATAGGCATACTAGAACATAGGCATACTAAAACACCCCCTCTCCTCTCAGAGTGTTTTGGTACCCGATGAAAGAGGAGGGATCCCCTCTCTCTCTCCAAGATACTAGAACACCCTCTCTCCTCTCAGGGAAAGATTGCAGCCCTCCCAAAAGAGAGGGAAGCGCCTACATTTGCTTGGAAAAGCTCCTCCTTCTCTGATTTTCGAGAAACGTGTGAAAGTGTGTAAATACATCCTTATAAGATAGCACATCTGCTCGCTCTCGTGAAGTGATGAATCCTCAAAGCTGTTTCCACATTAGATTGTCACGAGCAGAGATAATTTTCACACACACTTGAAATTACTGTCGATTCTTAAAGAGATAATCTTACGCTCAATAGATCTCACAGGGGTATCTGTGCGGCAAACGCGCAGGTATACACATTTCCTCGACCGCATGCTTACCTGCACGTGTGTATACACATCTGACCACCTTTCTCACAATCTCACTCAGATGTACTTTCTCATCCCCGCATGCTTATTTACGCGTACATATGCACATCTGATCTGTCCCCTTCTCGATCTGGCATACATATTTTCCCGACCGCTTGCTAGCATACGCGCAAGTATACACATCTGGCTGATTCTCTGATTTTGAGAAACGTGTGAAAAGCGAAGGTGGTGGAAAGTGTGTAAATGCATCCTTATAAGATAGCAGTCAAAGCTAATAAATTTATCGGAGAAAAATAAATTCCGCTTTCTCACAGTTTAAACTGAAAGATAATAACAAGAATAATAAGCACATCTGCACGCTCTCGTGAAGTGATGAACCCTCAAAGCTGTTTCCACGTTAGATTGTCAGGAGCAGAGATAATTTTCACACACACTTGAAATTACTGTCGATTCTTAAAGAGATAATCTTACGCTCAATAGATCTCACAGGGGTATCTGTGCGGCAAACGCGCAGGTATACACATTTCCTCGACCGCATGCTTACCTGCACGTGTGTATACACATCTGACCACCTTTCTCACAATCTCACTCAGATGTACTTTCTCATCCCCGCATGCTTATTTACGCGTACATATGCACATCTGATCTGTCCCCTTCTCGATCTGGCATACATATTTTCCCGACCGCTTGCTAGCATACGCGCAAGTATACACATCTGGCTGATTCTCTGATTTTGAGAAACGTGTGAAAAGCGAAGGTGGTGGAAAGTGTGTAAATGCATCCTTATAAGATAGCAGTCAAAGCTAATAAATTTATCGGAGAAAAATAAATTCCGCTTTCTCACAGTTTAAACTGAAAGATAATAACAAGAATAATAAGCACATCTGCACGCTCTCGTGAAGTGATGAACCCTCAAAGCTGTTTCCACGTTAGATTGTCAGGAGCAGAGATAATTTTCACACACACTTGAAATTACTGTCGATTCTTAAAGAGATAATCTTACGCTCAATAGATCTCACAGGGGTATCTGTGCGGCAAACGCGCAGGTATACACATTTCCTCGACCGCGTGCTTACATACGGAGATAATCTTTTTCATAGCACAATAGATCTCATACGGGTATCTGTCGGACTTCTTGCCCGACACGCGCGCAGGTATACATATTTCCGCATGCTTACCTGGACGTGTGTATACACATCTGACCCATCCCCTTCTCGCTCAGGTATACATATTTTCCCGACCGCTTGTTAGCCTACGCGCAAGTATACACATCTGGCTGATTGCTTGCAGATTAGCAGATAGATTATCTGCCAAGTTAATATGTGCGTGTGTGCGTTTTAAGAACTAGGATTTTGAATTTTCACACAGATAAGTTGGATACGTGCTGAAGACTCTCGCATGAAAATTTAAGATATGGAGAGTCAACAATGACCGCTCTCTCTCTCTCTCTCTCTCTCTCTCTCTCTCTCCAAGAAAGCGTAGGCGTGTACTCGAGTGATTGAGGGATGGTCAAATTTTGCTGTGAGGGAGGAGATTTTGAAAATTCCGGTAGGAAGTGTCTAAGGGAGGTTCTATGAGAAGAAAGTGGAAATTTTTCGCCAATCGAAGGACTTTTGGCAATTGAAGTGGAAAGGGAAGCTTCGCTGTTCACCCTATTTAAGGACCTGGTGCATGCTTCGTTAGTCAGTTCACTCTTCGTTTTCAAGTTCATTCTTCAATTCAAAGTGTGAGAAGATGGAAGGTATCAACGACAGCATGAAGGCAGCTTTTGAGAAGGTTAACGGCTATAGAACAATTGTCCATCTCTTTAATGTGGTGTGGCAGTTGATGTCCTGGACATCGAATGGAATTAATGATGATTCCATTTTGAGAAAGTGTAAGTGTTATTTTTTTTTTACATTAGTTTAGATTTTATTTGTAACATTTTTTTAAATTTAATTATTTTCGTTATATTCTTCAGCTCTACCAGCCGAGTTAACTGCTGCGATGAAGCAACTGAATGAGGGTGCGCTCACCTCACCAGAGTCGCAACATCAGCAGCAACTTCCCTCGATTGGTGTGATGCAGCAGATGTTTAAAAGCATATCATCCTTATCAGAGATGCACCATCAGCAGCAGCTTCCACAGGAGCAAAACTCACAGCAACAAGCAGCAGTCGCAACAGAAGTCGCATCCGCAGCAAAAGCCGCAACCGCAGCCAGAACCTCAGCAGAAGCGAAAGCAGCAGTCGCAGCCAAAGCCGCAGCAGAAGCCAAAGCAGCAGTCGCAGCCAAAGCCGCAGCAGAAGCCAAAGCATCAGAAGCCGCAACTACAGCAGAATCCAAAGCAGCAGAAGCCAAAGCAGCAGAAGCCGCATCCGCAGCCAAAGTCGCAGCCACAGCACCAGCTAGGAAGCCACTCAGGGACCCTCGCTCTCCGCCGGCAGCCAAAAGTGATCGCCCTTCTACGTCTGCGAAAACCAAACGTTCGTCCTCATCAAGCGATCGCAATCGCTCGTCTTCGAAAAGCGATCGCAGTCACTCGTCATCAAAAAGCGATCGCCATCACACGTCATCAAAAAAAAGCGATCGCCATCGGTCATCTTCGAGAAACGACCGCACTTCTGTACCAAGCGATCACCACACAAGTACGGCAAGCACGAGGGCTGATTGCCAAGCGTTGAATACATATGTTTGCGCTGTTGAGCATTTACAGCCTCCTCTACGATCCGTAATAGCATCCAAGGGGATTAGGCTATCACAATCTTCAAGGGCGAGATCAAGCTCGAGTACAGGCTCAAGCTCGAGTTCAGGCTCAAGCTCGAGTTCTGGCTCGAGCACCAGCTCGGGATCCAGGTCGGGATGTGGCTCTGACAAAAGTTCAAGAAAGAGGAAATCTGATGGTTAGTTATAAAAAAAAATTTTTAATTTTTTCAAAAAAATAATAATAATACATATTTTTTCTTTAATTTCAGATGAAGCAATCAATGGTATAGGTGGTAAAAGGATGACAATCACATCATCTCAAGAGAGCGAAAAATCAGGTAAGATAATTTTTTTTCATTCATTTCATTCCATTTTTTTATGATAATATATACATTAATTTTTTTTTAATTTGTTATTGCAGCAGAAAAGAAGGAAAGAAGAAAACTTTCGTTGTCTTTAAAAAAGACTGATCTACCACCACCATCTCCGCGACAGCAGACATCACCACAGCCTCTCTATCATGCAGATCAACCGATGAGACTTCAGCATCAAGCAGATCAACCGATGCCACTTCAGCATCATCAAGAACTGCAAATGTCACTACAGCAAAGAGCACGACCGCGTATATTGCATGATGAAATGCTCAACGATCCGCTTATCGTGTTCGATAAGAAAGCAAATATGCGAAACAAATCTGAATGATATTTTTCAATAAATTTTTGTAATAAATTTTTGTAATAATTTTTTGATAAGATAATTGTAAAAAAAAATAAAAATAAATAAACATAATTTTTCACTAATATTTTGATTTTTGTAATAAATTTTTGATAAGATAATTGTAAAAAAAAAATAAAAATAAATAAACATAATTTTTCACTAATATTTTGTGATTCCTGCTTGTTTAAACATTATTCCTTTTAGAAATATATATATATATATATATATATATATATATANGATAAAAACGGAGATCGTAAAGCTGCTGACAAGATGCTTGCTGAGGAAGCTATGCAACGTGTCAGAGCTAAGGATGCTAGTCTTGGCGAAAAAGCTTTTGCTTTTGCTGTTAGCAATGCTATGAAATTAAAAGGAAAAACCGGAATGGGATTGAAATTTAATAAGTTAGTGACTGTGGCTAAAAAATCAATGTCAACAAGTAAAAGTTCTCGCAAGGTTATTCAATCAGCCTTGAAGGGTGCACGTCAAGCTGTTAAAAGTGTAGGTGGAAAGAAAAAAGTTATCATTCCACGTGTTCTGACGCTTCCATCAAAAATTGGTGGAGTTCTTCCTTTTCTCATTCCATTGTTCGCAGGACTAAGTGCAACCGGTGCTCTAGCAGGAGGCGCTGCTGGAATAGCTAAAGCAGTTAATGATGCTAAAGCTGCGCAGAAAAATCATGAAGAAAGTAAGAGGCATAATAAGACCATGGAAGCTATTGCTTTAGGTAAAGGTCTTCATCTTAAGCCCTATAAAACTGGAATGGGATTATTTATGAAACCTCATATCGGTCGTGGTCATCAAGTCAGTAGAAAAAAAAAACTTCGATTTAACTTTGCCAAATCGTGCACTGACTGACTATGATCTAGAAAAATATGCTCATATGATGAAAATCTCAGACTTCAGAGGTGTTTTCATGAGAAATAATCTACCACCCGATGGTCCATGGTATAATGAAACAGCAGTGGTAAACTTGGACGACTTTCAAAATAGAGGTACTCACTGGGTTTGCTATCGCAAACGTGGTCCTGAAGTGATTTATTTTGATAGTTTTGGTGATCTTAAACCTCTTAAAGATCTCATGTTGTATTTTAACGTGAAAGAAGTTAAATACAACTATAAAAGATATCAAAATTTTGACTCATTTATATGTGGCCATCTTTGTCTCTTTTTCTTAGCTGGGAGACTATAAAAGAGGTGCTCACTGACGAATAGAATCATTATCTTCCGATCGGTCATGGAAGATAGCTTCACTTTGAGTCTCTCAGGAAACTCATCTGTCTTAGAAGCGCAATATTTTCCTTCGATTGAACTACCGAAGCATAAAAATTTTGTCTTGGGTTTAGTTGAACTTTTATCATTTAACTCTATTCCCAACGTTGACTATTCAAATAATAAACTGCATTTAAACGGAGATATTATTATTAATATTCCTACTGGTAGTTATGAGATTGATGCTATTAATCAATTTTTACAAGCAAATTTGAAATCCAAAGGAATCGAATTCTCGTTGAAAGCTAACAACAATACTCTTAGAAGTGAAATTCTCTGCAGTCATCCGATAGATCTCACACCTCACGATTCCATAGGCCGTCTCCTTGGCTTTGCTCCTCGCACTCTCGAAGAGAACATTCAACACAGCTCTGATTTACCAGTGAAAATATTGAGAATCAATGCACTCAGAGTTGAGTGCAATATTACTGGAGGTGCTTATATCAATAATAAGAAAGTTCATACAATCCATGAGTTCTTTCCCAGAGTGCCTCCGGGATATAAAATCATAGAAGTTCCGTCACACGTCATATATCTACCGGTCAGTGTCAAGTGCATAGATCATCTACAAATTCAAATTGTCGATCAGGATGGAAATTTAGTGAATTTTCGAGGAGAGGAAATCACTATTAGACTTCACATCAAATCTGTATAATGGGTATCGTTTACAATTCTGGATCATATATAAATCAGTCATCATGGCAACCAGTCATCAGTCGACCGAAGAAACTCAAACCGTTAACACGCAAGAGCATTCAGTTTCTGAAAAGTCTAGGACTAAAAGTTCGTGGAAAAAATTCACGTGTATAATTCTTTGCTGTTTCCAGAAAAATGGACGAAATTCTAAGCATTCGATCAGGTGTCGTATTCGATGAGTCTATTACTCATTACGAAGTACATGCACATCAACCATACTCATCATTAAGTTTTGACAACAGTGATGAAATTCGTATTTCTATCCAACATCAAGATCTATGTCTTTTACCATCGCGCAGCTCTATCCATATATGTGGAAAGTTGCAAGTAAAAGGTGGATCAGCAGCAGCACTTGCTAAAACTAAATTTGTCAACAATGGCATTTGTCATCTGTTTGATGAAATTCGTTATGAGATTAATGCTGTGGAGATAGATAAAAGTAAAAATGTTGGTCTGAGCAGTGCTATGAAAGGATTGATTTCATTTAATTTGAATCAGAATGATATGCTGGAGAATGCAGGCTGGCTTGGTATTCAAGACAATATCAAATCGGTTGTAGATGACAAGGGCAATTTTGACGTTGCGATTCCACTGAGTATGATCTTGGGTTTTGCAGAAGACTATAAAAAGATTATAGTTAATATGAAGCATGAGCTCATTCTCACAAGATCGAGAAGCGACTTGAATGCAATAATCCAGGAAGGTACTGTAGCATCTGGTGTAACTACTTATGAAGATTACGAAGTAAAAGTATCAAAGATTGAGTGGATGATGCCATATGTTGTTGCATCTGATAAACAACAAATCCAGCTATTCAATTTCATTGGTAAAGATAATCCTATCTCCATGCGTTTCCGTTCTTGGGAGTTATTTGAATATCCTCTTCTCCCAAGCACTACTAAACACGTCTGGACAGTGAAAACATCAAATCAATTGGAAAAACCTCGTTTTGTGATTCTTGGACTGCAAACAAAGAGAAAATCAATGAGAACTGCAAACGCCAGTCGATTTGACCATTGTGAGTTGAGTAATGTGAAACTTTTCTTGAATTCACAATATTATCCATACAACAATATGAATCTCGACATAGCTAAAAATCAGTTTGCAATTCTCTATGATATGTATGCTAATTTTCAAAAATCCTACTATGGAAGAGATCCGCAACCGCTGCTGACAAAGTCTTCGTTTCTCAACTTTGCACCACTCGTAGTTATTGACTGTTCACGACAAAACGAATCTCTCAAGAGCGCTCCTGTCGATGTACGTCTGGAGTTTGAGGCTAAAAAAGATTTTCCTGCTAACACTTCAGCCTACTGTCTGATCTTACATGATCGCATCGTTCAGTACAATCCTATTAGTGGAGATGTCAAGAAGCTCGTCTAAGCTGCATTGGAAAATGGAGTATGCAGTAGACATGACTGGTTTCAAGCAAATCGAAGAAGATTATATTCTAAAGGAATTAGCAATCATACTTCTCAAGGAAAATAGTGCAGATCCTATTGTTCTAACATTCAAAAATCCCTTCTCATGGAAAAAACTCTCAGACAAAATGAAAAGGGAAAACAAATGGCTCAAACATAATTATCATGGCATCATGTGGAAAACGGGTGGACATGACTACTCTCAAATCGGAAACTTGCTTCGTGATGCTTTATATAATGCATCAAAAATTTTTGTCATTGGTGCATTAAAACAGAAATGGCTTCAACGATTCAAATTTCCTGTTCACAATATTGAACAGTATGGCTATCCATCAAAACAATCTTTTAAGTGTGTCACAGTGTGCACAAATCATAATCCAAGCTATAAGACGACCTGTGCAGTGCACAACGTCAAACTCATGAAATTGTTCTATCAGCATAAACTGTAAAATAAAAAAAAAAAAAAAAAAAAAAAAAGTAGAGAACGTTATAGGCATTCCAAAATATAATAGAGAGAGAGAGGGGAAAAATTATCCCCACTCTCTCATCGGGTACTAAAACACTCTGAGAGGAGAGGGGGGTGTTTTAGTATGCCTATGTTCTGGTATGCCTATAGCCTATCTACTCACTCGATATTGATGATGTTATTGCTTC
Organism: Nasonia oneida; assembly: GCA_037356405.1. Taxonomy (NCBI): domain Eukaryota; kingdom Metazoa; phylum Arthropoda; class Insecta; order Hymenoptera; family Pteromalidae; genus Nasonia; species Nasonia oneida. The sequence continues at coordinate 14,224 of JAZHPH010000718.1, read as the reverse complement.
ATGCTCTACGTCAGAAAATAAAGCAACTATAAGCTAATTGCCCTCTATAACAGATGAATCCTCCGCAGAGTATGATGCCGACTGCTCTATGGAAAAATCAGCCAGTAGTTTTGATGAACATTTTTTAAATTTTAATTATAATATAAGTACAGAAAATGAAATCGATGAAAACGCTGTTGAAATTGCAAATGTTGCAGAACATTGTTTCAGTTTCGGCAATGAAAAGGTAGACTGCATTCAAAATGAAAATAATTATGAGATAGATGATAGTTATGATGATACATATAGATATAGCGATAGTGATGCCGATAGTATTCCTGACAATAATGACTTAGAATATTTACTAGATAGATTTCCTGCTACAAAAAATACAAATTTTATAAATGCCATTTCGAATTGGGCAAAAGAATTTGCTATACACCATGATGCTCTAAAAAATTTACAGTCTATACTAAACAAATTTACTGATACTGTTTTTCCTAAAGATCCTCGCACTTTATTGCAAACACCACAATCAACAGATGTTAAAAGTATGGACAGTGGTGAATATTGTCATGTGGGATTAAAATATGCAGTCAAGAAAATTGTGCAAAATCGGATTGAGATAGGTCATGTGTTTGATACACTGAATCTATTTATTAATATTGATGGTGCGCCAATAACAGGAAAGTCATCATCAAAAAGTATATGGCCCATTTTGTGCAAAGACTACGATTTCCCAGGGGTGTATGTCATTGGCATGTACTACGGTAAACAAAAACCCGAAAACGCAAATAACTTTCTCCAGCTTTTTACTTCGGATGCAACAGAACTAATCAATGATGCGTACGAATACAAAGAAAAAATATATTATGTAAAGATCGATGGATTTATCTGCGATTCCCCGGCTAAAGCTTTTATTTTAAACACAAAATATCCCAGTGGTTATGACAGCTGTACAAAATGTATTGTAGAAGGTGATTACTATAATGCTGTTTGTTTTCCATCAGAAAATGTAAATCAGTTAAAAGAATACTGCCATGTATTATTAAGAACAGATGAGGGCTTTAGGAACCTGGAGTATTTAGAAAGATATCAAAAAGGATTGACGGTTTTGAATAATTTGCCAGGTGTAGGGTTAGTGTCAAATGTACCATTAGACGCGATGCACCTTGTATATTTGGGTGCAATGAGACAATTGATCAGGCATTGGATTGGAGATAAGGGACGACATAATAAAACGTATAAACTGTCACAAGCACAGATTAATACAATTTCTGAAAGACTAGTTAATCTAAGCTATGTACTACCTACAGATTTTAATCGACGTTGTCGATCTTTAGTATATTGGAAAATATGGAAAGCAACAGAGTTTCGTCATTTTCTGTTATATTTCGGAGCAGCAATTTTAAAAGACGTTTTAAAAAAAAATGTATACAATAATTTTTTATTATTGCACACAAGTATTTCGATACTTTCAAACAAGAAATTATGCCAAGAAGATGTAAATATTAGGTATGCTGAAGATTTGTTGATCCAATTCAGTAATAGTTTTCAAAAAATTTATGGTTACGAAAGTGTCACATTTAATATACACAATTTATTGCATTTAGCAAAAGATGTTAAAAAATATGGTGATTTACAATCATTCAGCGCCTTCCCTTTTGAAAACTATATGTGCTCATTGAAAAAATGTATAAGAAAGGGAGAAAAACCCTTACCGCAAATTATGAGAAGACTAACAGAATATGAATCTATTATGGACATTAAAAATCAAAACAATGCAGCAAAACGTCAGACTCATGTCGAAAAAATACATTACAGTGGATTAGTTACTAATAATCGGGATTTCGAATGTCAATATAAAAAGTTTTCGTTTGATTCATGCGTAATAAATGTCGATGATATTAGAAATAATTGCGTGATGCTCACTGACGGCACTATTGTCAATGTTGTAAATATTTGTAAAAGCAATGATATTTTATATTTTATAGGCAAACGTTGCGTCAAAAGACAAGATTTGTTTACTTTTTCTGACTTCCGAAGTAACGTTTTAGGCATTAATATTGTTACAGAATCGGATGTACTGGAAGAATGGCGTTCAGATATGATTCAAGCAAAAATGTTTAAAATTCCATCTGCAACAAATTTTATAACATACCCAATTTTGCATTCTTTCGTATAATTTAAAAACTTTTGTTAGTTAATCCTGATTGAATATGTATAAATATTTTGATTTGTTATGTAATGCACTTTGTCCAAATCATCTAGTATATGAAATAAAACTGTATTATTCCAAAATAATTAATTTTTTGAAGATCATATATTCATAATTATTTAGCAAGGAAAAAGCTTTTCGTTAAATATAATAATAAAAAATTCTGATCGCATATGAAATTTGACTGCATACGAAATATTGGTTTATTGTTTCGATAATATTTTTAAAATATCTGCAATATTTCTGTAAATTATCATATAGCATGAATGTATTACAAATATTGTACAATTATATCAAATGCATTATTTACAAGAGTAGATCAACAACTGCGCTCGTTGCGCTCTCTTATCCAGACGAGCGAATAACAGAGCGTCTACCTTGGCTCTACAAAATTCGGTCATGATTTTTTTATGGGTGGTATCGTAAAAAATAAAAAATTGTAATAAATCACGTTGTTCTTCTTAAACACAGTTCGTATATATTTAACGTTCGATTGCAACAATTAATTGCAACGTGCCTTGTCAAATTTCCGGAGTATACGTGTTATATAAAAAGCAGGATGTTGATGCTATATAACGAATTTGAATTCGAAGCCGATTTTACTTACTTTTGCATTTTAAATGCACTGTTTTTTCTAAATATTTTCATTAGCCATCTAATATAATAAATTTTGAAGCGATTGTAAGGAAAATATACATCGTTGAAAAGATATTGCTAATAATATTTCACACGACTCATAAAAACCTACAAATACTTTATATTCCAATACTCTAACTATTTGATAATTTTAATTTGTGATGCGTTAAATATGTTATGGAATCGAACAATTTTTTTGATCTCTACTTCTCTATTCTGCATGTCACTGAAAGCATTGCAATAATAATACAATTTTATGTTTAAAAATAAACATGTTCGAAGTTGCTGTTGAAGCTCCTTAGAATCAAATGACATCATGGATACGCGCGCGCGCGTGTGTGTGAATGCACGTGGGTTTGTGTGCGTGGATGTATGCTTGTTTACCTATACTGCAATATTTTCAGAACTATTGGTCCAATTGTAATAGCAAATAAGTTATTTTTTTTAATTTCTTTGTCCCTAATCGGAACTGGTAATCTTTTCCCAATTTGATTGATACGCTTCTGGTTTTAAGAACATATATTATTAATTATTTTTTTACTAGTAAAAAATACGTAACAATAATTTTATTATTTTTGGACAGTATAATGTCGGAGACTATGAAAAAATTTGCTATTATTGAAGATAAAGACGGTCAAAAACATGTTGTGCCATCTTTATAGATAACCCTTGATAAGAAGACGTTAATGTGGCCTCCAATCATTGAGCCAGAAAAAATAAAAAAACTTGCAGCTAGTTGTACAAAACCAGCCAAGGACTGGAAAGCATATTCATATACTCGATTTATCAAATCAAAAGGTTAATTTTTTATATTTATATACATATTATTGGCTTTTGGTGATTACAAATGAAGTCTAGTATTTATTTTCGAAAACAAAATGTTAAAATTTCCTATTCTATACATATTCTTTATATTATTAATTATATAATTTATATTTACACATAATTGAAGACCTATGAAAAATTTTTTAGTAGTAGCATTGATACTTAAATTCTGTAAAGGTCTTGTCTTCAAATATAAATAAACGTACATAATATAATTAAGCTATTTATTTACTATCAAAATTCGAATCAGTAATTATTATGTTTCTTTTATTAAATGTTACTTAATCTAACTAAAATACAATATTACGAAAATCACCACAGTCATAAGAAATAAAAATACAATACAAAATATGCAAATAGATAATAAATTGCGGTTTTGAAAAATGGACTTCATTATTAATTATTTCTAAAAGCCAAAGATACCATAATAGACGTTTTAATTTACTTGTCATTACATTCTGAGCAGATAACTACATAGATGCTGTTCAAGAAATCAAACAAAGATTAGTGGATATTCCGGATACTAGCGATACAGAAAAATTGAAAGCAAGTCGATCAAGTAGAAATAAAAAACGAAATTACGATTATAGTCCTGAAGATGGATTGAAAGATAAGAAAATGGAACGTAATAGCAAGAAAAATCCAAAAAAACGCTCGAGATCGGAAAGTACTGATAAAAATAAGGAATTAGACAATTTAAATGATCTCTTTGATAATGATGACGATGAAAAGAGCGATTCTAAAGATAGTGATGATGGAAAGAGCGATTCCAAAGATAGTAATGACGAAATGAGCTATCCTGAAGATATTGAAGATGAGTTTCCCAAAAAGCCAGAATCAGTCTCTCTTTTAGAATTAAGCAAAAATAAAGGTAATTACTTGTATAGTAAAAAATTAACAATTTTTATCTAGCTCATGTATTTGTATCTAGTTACAAGGATCGATACTAATTTGTTTATTGATCATCAGAACACAATTTTTTTTATATAGTTATGTAGACACAAATTAATCCACATAAATTGACTTTTTTATTTCTTTATTTTGTATTCGCACTAAAAGGATTTTATTCGTGCTAAATATATATCATAATCTCCTTAAAAATGCTGCTTTGACTGTGTTTTTTTATTGATATATTACTAACTATATATTACTAATTATTTTTTAACTCTTGGTATGTATGTAATAATATTTCAGCTAAAATAGTGCATCGAAAAGAAAAAGTAGCCGAGGAGAAGCAACCAGGTCAAATGAAAGACAAGAAAGATGATACACAATCAGAAACTGATTTAGACAATGAAGCAAGAAATCCAGCTGATGAAAAAACAGAAAAATCTGGTCCAACAAATGTGTTAGTATCTGCGCAAAATATGTTAATTAGGAATGCAATACGAGAAATCGAACAAACCGACCTTTCATTTACGACAACAGAAGAAGCACTAAAATTAATATTAGGTAAGATATATAAGAGAATTGTTTAATTTAAGGGCGAAAGTTTAATACTTACCTATAATCGCTGTAAATATAGATTTGCTACAGTACCTACATATTATTGTTTATAGCTCACACGCAACACTAAAGTAAGCGATGGTTCACAATGAATAAAAATGTAATTAGTTTAACATGCAGTATTTCCTTCGTGTATAAATTATATTTGAACATTCGTTTTTTTTAATTAGAAATTTCACGTATTGTTTACATTATTATAGAAGTTAAGGGGACGTCGTCGCTAAAAACACTGTTTTTCTATTACATATAACTTTTTAAATAAAGCTTGCAATGAAAAACCGGCTCTGAAGCGCCGTACTATTAAGTTTGATGAATCGTTCTACAGAAGGAAATTTCGATCGGATTTTTTGTTTTTCTAAAAGTTTGGAAAATACCCCATGGCGGATTTGTGAAGCTTTAGCGACTACATCCCTTTAAAAAGTCGTAGTTTCATTATTAAATTATTTCGATTCGTCTATAGTGTTCATAAAGAGGGATTCGAATATCCCTGCATTACAATAACGCGTCTTCTATTGGACGCTGAAATGACAAATTTAAAGTAATAATTGTTTTCTCTAAAAACTATTGATCAAGTACGTCTAATCTTACTCGTGTGTGAGCACTTTACCAAGGACAGAAAACCACATTCATTGATTAAAAACTTAAACGTTAAAAAATATATTACATTTATAGGTATGCAAAAAAACCTTTAATTGAAGTGCACAAGATCTCACTCAAGCAAAATGCACTAGATCATAAAGTAGCATCGTTACAATCTCATGGGATGAATCTTGGTCGAGAGGGAACTTGTGGATCAACTGCTCTGATAAAGAGTATGTCACAGTACTTTCCAATCGACGGAAAAGAGAAAAAAATCGAAACCATAGAAGAAAAATTGAACTCAGATAAGAAGTTTTTCCACTGCGTTGTAAGTATTTTATTTTTATGTAGATAACCACTGTATAAATATTCCTATATAATGATGATTTCGTATTGGTTGAGTGATTCACCTTTGAAACAAGAAATTCATGTGTCCAATTTGTAGTTTTCATACCGTACAATTTTGCAACCGTGTTAGATTGCTGATTTGTCACAAATGATAAAGCATCTATCACGACTGTGTTAAATTTCAATTAACGAAATTTACAATATGTGTAAAGTGTAACTTTACGAACACCTAATCAGAAATATCTTTGAATATACTATTTCAATCATTTTCATACATGACTAATTTATATTATTTTGTTCAATACTGCATGGAAAGGCCCTTTTCCTTACATAAAAATCGAATGGAACATCGTGTTTTTCGAGGGAATTTGAACATAAAATTAAGAAAACGCTTTATTAATAGTATGTTCGATATTCCTTTAATTCATATCGTTAAGAAAATATTATTAAATAAATGTGAAAATAATACATTAAAAAATAAATGTATTTTTGATATTTTTAATTATTATATTATTGGTATTACATATATAAAATTAAGCCAGTAATTTATTTAATAAGTTTTCTTAAATGTTACTAAATTATTTAAAACATGTTTACGATTGTCTTACAATTACTGTGATTTTCATTGAAATAATCTACTTTTCAAAACACATACCACTAAAATACAATTTTTTATTTATTAACACAAAACAGGCTATACATCGATTTCGGCTGTCGCGGAATGAAATCAATCACCCATTATTTATTTTTCTTTATAGCCAATAATAGTTTGATATCAGTCTACGAGACATAATGAGAAGAGGTATACTATGACCTAATAACCCATCATATCTCAAATCATTGATCCTACAAATATATGATCCCCCAAAACCCGTAAATCCTAAGAATATAAACCCCGTTAACCCACGTATGTGCGGGGTATGTAAACCCATACCGCATGCATAAACGCTGACCTAATTGATATTTAAATAAATTAAAATAAATAATTGTTTTAGGTTGAATTTTTTAAAAAGAAAAGCGGCGATAATTTGCACGACATGACGTACAAACTGTTAGATTATTGCTTAACGCCAGAAAATATGACAAATTACACGTTCTATGGAGTTAAGGACAAGAAAAAAAAATTTTCTGCCCTCACACTGTGTTCATGCATATTTCGTAAGTAATGGCGCAACATTTTTTACTTAAGGTAGTTCCAATACCACAAATTAGTTCAGATAAAGGGGATGTTGTAGATAAAGCTTCGCAATTCCGCCACAGGATATTTTGTATTTCAAACTTTCAGAAACACAAAGAATCCGATCGAAATTTCCTTCGGTAGAACGATTTATTAATCTTAACAGTACGGTACTACAGACGCGGTTTTTTATTTAAAGCTTTATTTAAAAAGTTTGTTATTTGCTTCCTTTTTTATTCAATTCCAGTTTTGATACAGATTTTGACCATAAAAACGATAATAATATAATTAGAGTAATTCCATTGAATCAAATTATAGATCGATTATTACTATTATTATTCTATTATTATTATTGGTGTAATCTAAATTCAATATAGCTGGATTTTAGAACTACCTTAAAAATTTCAGTAAAATGTGCGTATTATATAATATAACTATATTTTATCACATAGTTGCCGTTGAAGCTGCGTTCCCGGTCACGGCCACCGAAGATGCCGTTAAAAAAAGTATCAAGTTGCGCCTGGATACCTCAACCACCAGGTTCAAGCGTTCGTCGCAGTAAGTAAAGAAAAATACTAGTTATCGTTACACGGGCTTAAAATATAGCTTCATTTTCCGAGAAAGTAATGAGTCCATGTGACGGACATTATTCTTCGATGCCAGGGCGTGCATTTTATTTTACTAACTAAATCCACCGTGCGCTCAATTTTTTTTTTTGAAGTTAGAAGTTCAAAATCGTAACTATATTCAAACCGAATATTTGTTTCCCGACATTTTTTCTCTCATGTATCAAGAAAAATTGCATAAATAGCTTTTTTACATGATACATTTATATTATTAATTTCAGAGCTCCTGCGAAACGTGCCAAATTCATGCCGGTAGTGCCGAATTTCGACGATACTGAAGATGAATAATAACATCACAAATGCTAATAAAACTATTACTTGTCTAAAACATTATTAATATATTATTTATATTATTATTTATAATTTTGTTATTCTTAATAAAAGTTAATTTAACATTATAACACATACTATTCGATTAGTTTACAGAAGACTCATCGTCAAACAAAGCCTCATGAAATATTTCTGGAGTATTTCAGATTATTTCTGAATGTAATATACACTAGAAATTTTTTCAGTAAAATAATTTTGGAAAATTCCTGAAAACTTCCATAAAATATTTCTTTTCTATATTTGAGAAATATTTCTGAATTATTTCATTGCCCGTAGTCTAGGTGACGAAAGCCACGAAATAATTCTGAAATATTTCTTACATATGGCAAAGAAATACTGCATAAAAGTTTTCTGGAATTTTCCGAAATTACTTCACTGAAAACTTTCTCGTGCATGTTAAACACAGAAATAATTCGAAAATCTTTCTGAAATATTTCCTTGCAGGTTTCCCTGAAATATTTCATCAAAAATTTTCAGTAAAATAATTCAGAAAAATTCCAGAGAACTGCCATGAAATATTTTTTTTCTATATTTTAGGAATATTTTTGAATTATTTCGTTGCCTGTAGTCTAGGAGACGAAAGCCACGCAATAATTCAGAAATATTTCTTACATATGGTAAGGAAATACTGCATGAAAGTTTTCTGGAATTTTCCGAAATTATTTCACTGAAAATTTTCTCGTGCATGTTAAACACAGACATGTTTCCCTAAAATATTTGCGAAATAGTTCTAAATTATTTCTGTATTTAATATTTTATAAAAAATTTTTCAGTCAAATAATTGTGAAAAATTCCAGAAAACTTTCATGCAGTATTTCCATACCATATTTAAGAAATATTTCAGAATTATTTTGTTGCTTTGTTCTCCTAGACTATAACCAGTAAATATAACCTTAGTCTTTTTATTTTACGTGATTTGTCGTAATTTCTAAACCTCACTCGCTTATTTCCGATCCCTGTTCCTTCCTGCGAATACCGTCACCTCCGCGGGCGTTATGTATTAGTACTTATTTAACGCAGTTGAGCAGCCGAGCACGCGCCAGGCGGCGCGTAGACCCAGCAAAACAGAAGCAGCTGAAACAGCTGCATGCAACGGAGGTGTTTCGCGGGCGGAGAGGAGTCCTCCGCCGCATCGAGGGAACGCGATCCAGACGTTTAACGAGTTATTCGTTGATCGAATTTACACCCCGTTACAATACATTTTATTTCTAATTCGATTTGATTTTTGCGCCACGGAAGTTTCAAGGATAAGAACGGAAGTTGGGAGAAGAAAAAAAAATGGAAAAGACAAACAGAACACACAATTTTGGTCAGCTATAGAATGATAACGGATCTATTATTTTTTTCGAAACTTTTTTTAATTAAAAGTTCTTTTAATATCTTTTAAAGTAATATTGATTCGCCTGATAAAACAACGTATTTGAATAAAATATGAATGTATGAATATTTTGTAGAGGTTAAAAAACCTCATTTTAAAGAATATAAGGTTGCGGTGCACCCGACAGCCCGTATAGTACTCTAGTACTTATACTTGCCACTACCACGCCCCTTGATACTTAAAAAAATACAAGTAACTTTTTTCGTAAAATTTAATAGCGTTAATATTGTAAATTAAAAAAAAAACATTATGAATATTTTCTTTAAGAATTTTATTTTATATTCGATTATAACGTAACATGGCTCATTTTGTAAATTAAAAAATACAAAAAAAGATATCACTTGTATGAATAATTATTTTGAAATATAAAATTAGGTGATAGCTTTTTGGATTTATTAGTTTTATAAATAAATCTATGAAAGACAACTGATATATATGTTTTTTTTTGGTAGTTTTATTCATTAAACAGAAAAGTACAACAACTGAAAATGACTGAAAAACAAGTAATGATAGTTAGTTTAACAAATTACTGTGAATTTAATTAACTAGTTCTATTTACGCAGGTTATTTAATTTCATGTACAAGTACGCATTTATCAATGGCACTTTCGATTGGGCCACCAGTGATAATACCATTTTTACTGTTTGGCGGATTCTTTCTAAATACGGCGTAAGTTGCAATATTTATATATATATATATATATATATAATTATCTATTACACATTATTGAATTATTACAGTTTTTAGTAGTAAATACTTTTCTTCGTAGATATGATCTACTACTATGTATTCGATAGTTATGACGGCTAAGGGCCATACACTATTGTTTATTATCGCAATTACTGATGACTGAGGAAGAGAGAGAGAGAGAGAGAGAGTTTTATTATTCTAGTACATTATGTTGTACAATAAAATATATTATACCAGAGATATGAGGCGCTGATATGAAACGAGTTCCTCGGTGTTTCTGTAGCGAGATTCGGGATATCCAGGGGTGTCACCTCCCCTCTTACAGGCTAGGGTGCTACGCGGAAGTCAAAGTAGGTCAATGCATAGGATGGGTTAAATATTTTACATAGAAAGCAAGCAGTAAAGTACTTCCGGCGTCCGGCGGTGGTCAGCAATTGCAACTCCCGCCTGTACGGGCAGATGTGCTTATTTCTTCTACCACCACAGATGTAACGGATCCCTGTATTCACAAATCTCTGTAGTTTTGTGTATAGTGTGTGTGCTGTAGTCAATTATTGAAAAAAGAAGCGCTTACACAAGATTCTTGCTCAGCCTGAAATCAGTACACTTTCTGTAAAAGTAGAGCCTGTACGTTAGTAGGTGAGCACGCTTACACATTTGTGTGGCATGCTCTTTTAACATGATTTTAGAATCAAGCACTAATCCCAGATTACGCACAGAAGATTCGAATTTGACTCGGGCACTTCCAATATCTATGTAGAAGAGCAAGTAATGGCAGTACCTTATAAATTACAACTTGCGGGATACCATCGCTTCTTCTGGCCTGGATGTCGAAATGCGCTACTGCAGCCAATACATCTGATTCTGTTATAGCTCGAAAATGGAAATGTTTAGGAAAGTCTAGACACTCCAGGGTACGCAAGTAGTCCTTCACTTCAGCTGCGAGCAGATCGTTAGAGATAGAACTTAAGTGCTTGTTAAGATCATCTGAAGAGAAGCGAGGGGCTGAGGGTGACTTAGAAGTAGTGATACTAAGATTCGAGAGCTAAAATATCATAGAACACCTATCGTGTCTACTCTTATGATAAAACGACGTATACCATTCGATATGAGATATGCGGTATATGAGTCTCTTTTTGATTATTTTTGTCTGAACTGATCAATTGATGTGAAATCTCTGTATGTAAAGGTTGAAGGCTTTGAATTTTTGCTACTATGATTGTTAATAACGACGTCGATTATGTTGTGATAGCTATAAAAAGTCTCAACCTAATTGTCAGCATTCAGTATACTGTCATTCTCATTGATAAGAATCGCGTCTATCCAGGTGTGAGATTCCTTCGTGTAGTGGGTCGCCTCGTGATCAACGATCCTCAGCGACAGGTCCGTCGCAAGTTGTCAACCATAATGATTTTGTGACTTAAATCCTTAGCACACAGGGTCAGTTTTTTGACGAAGTTAGAGCCCTGCACGAAGGGGACACGAGGGGGCCTATGCAAGACAGGTACGAGGATAGGTGCACTATCGCCCTGTTGGACACTGCAGAACAGGTATTCTGGAATTCCCGGTTTCCCCTTCGGCGCTGCGGTGGTAGTGTTTGATCGCGCGATGAGCTCCACCTTCAAAGAATTGTGCACATACAGCGCTATTTATTCTCCTTTTTTATTGCAGTCCTGTCGAATTATGGAATACCCATCGATGTCAACCGGCCTGTCCTCCACGTCAGAGCTAAAGTGTGACTCAGTAATCGCAAAGAGACGATAGGAGGGGTAATCGCGCAAAAATTGGCGAATCTGTTCTATGTGCTTCGTCAAGAAGGTCACGGTAACGAAGCCCGCTCTGATTCCATCTCTCGCAGATGCCCCCGCGATATCGGCGCCTAGTCATTCACTGGCAAGGTCAAGTGCAGCCACAGGCAGTGCATATACCGACAGTTTAATCTGCTCCTGACTGACCAGTGCCCCGGCGGCCTTAGTGCAGTTGGTTTCTGTCTCGCTTACGGTTGGTTTACAAATATTGGCGTATATAGCATTAAGGTCCGCCACTGATAGAAACGAGTGCAATTTCTCCCCGTCGCGCCACTTAACCAAGAAGCCGCCTATGCTAGATATATTTAAAACCATGCTCTTTTGCAGTCGCTTTAAGACTAGTAAAATTCTTGAATGTAGGTTTATCGTGCAGTTTATTAATACAAATCTTACCCTGGATTAAGATTTCTTTAGCTGCATCGTCAAGGAGCGCGACGTTCACATCACTAGTACACAAATGTGTGTACTATCTCTTCGCATGCATGATATCGCTGGCCAGGGCCGAGGAGGAAACAATCACGACCCACGGAGACCACATGCTATCGGACGTCTCAGTCCGCCCGTCACGACGTGCGCGTCGGAGTACCGTGGCTAGGATAGCGAATGCAATGTTCTCGCGCGTCTTGTCATCATCCACGTCTGGAATGCTCAAGACAATCAAGCTACTGACACATTCCGTCATCACGATGACGCCCCGAGCGCACGGGCTTGTTGCAACAGCAGATAGACCTTGATATAAAATTCGAAGAAAAATAATTACCTATATTTTTACTGCAGAGAATTTATATTATCAAACGTTGTAACGGGGCGTTTGACAGACAATTCGTAGGGCCGCGAAAATGCTGCATGTCACCTCGAGGAGGTCCATTTCCCGCTTAGCTTTACCTCGATGACGGTAAGGTAATAGCGAACGGACGTTAGCCGCAGTGTGCAGCACTATCACTAGTGCTTTGGCCTGCCAATGCTCGATACAAATGCGTGGTATGCCCGAAGCACCACGATTTCCTCCGCGTATCCGTGGGTAGACGGTCATTCAGGATAATCAATTCAGGATAAAGAATGAAGTATATTGTCAAAGTTCAAGTCATGATACAAAAGGTTACAATATTTTAAGATCGACGCTTGCGTGCGCGAATGCGAGAGGAATGCGCGCTGTTTTAAAGGCGAAGCAGGGTTGATGATTCGGTGGCGATGAATCTCGGCCTTCAATAGCTTCGTCCCGGGTATCGAAAAAAATCTTACTTACTTGGTCACTGGCCGAACGCTTGATTACTCGTCCTGACGATCAGTGACGGCTCCCAGGAATAGATGCGGGCTGCGGTGGTTCTGGAGTCGTCCCTCCACGCATTCGAAGCTTATTACAGACGCTTTTGCGCCGGGTGCGGTTATCGACTCGTGGATTCTGACAATTTGTTGTGTAGGTGTATTCACGGCTGAAGCGAAATTGAGTCCAAGCGCGCTCTCGCTCCTCGCGGGAAAAATCCCTTGTCAGCGCCGCCGCTGACGTCGTCTGCTAGAGTCTAGCCCTAATCGCGCATAATACGAACGCGCGAGATCCGAAATCGCAGCGCTTGTTACAACGTAAAGATTAAAATAATCTCTACGAGCAAGTGTACACTCGCTTGCAGAGATTATTTAAATCCTTACGTTTGAAAATACAACAAGCATTAGAGTCCTCGATTATTATAATTTATATTATCGTTAGTCGTTTTTTTATAATATACGCCATAAAGTACAATTTTATAAAACTTTTGTTACTTGAAAACTGAATCTCGAACATTTATAAAACAAGCCATGATTATTAGAACCATACACTACCTTTAATTTTGAGTTATTTTATAGGGCTAATCCGTAGATAAACAACAAAATTTGAAAAAAGGCGTTTTCTATGATACGCAATAACTGGAGTAAAAGAGGCAACAATCAAGTTTAAATTTCGGTAAAAAACCAGTTTTTTTTCAAAGATATTAAAGTTCAAAAATTTTGTTTTCCACCCTGTATACTCTGTTTAACCCATTACGGCCTAGCAGGACGTTTTTCGGTTGCACTTTTGAACCACTGTATTTTTAGTATAATCGGGGTCTCAGAAATATCGGAGTAGTCATTTTCGACGTAAAATTTGAT
>JAZHPH010000717.1:7819-25615 GCA_037356405.1 Nasonia oneida | reverse complement strand
TGCGTGTGTGTGTGCGTGCGCGCGCGCTCACACACATCCATATGTAGCATTATGTACCTAAATGTTGTGTGTATATATATTTATATCTATGTATATATAATAGATATAGGGGACGTGTGCCCAGTACGGATACCCTTAACTATTTTGGGCATGACTTTTAAACAACGCGATGAATATTCGAATTCGAAATTTCTACGTGTTCTCTAGTCCAATTTCTACAAGGAAATCTACGAAATCTCGAAGACATGCTCCCAGTATGAATAATTTTAACAATTTCGGCTGTACCTATTTACTTACCCTCTACAAAAATGAAAAATTTTCAAGTGAATTTGTTCCTTACATAGCCCTCTATGATTAGGAATTGTCCCGATTCGATGTCCTCATCCGATCAATATTAAAAAGTGCAATTTTCAATCCTCGTAAAATAACTTTTCACACTTTTGAAATGTATATTTACTTATTTTCCTTATAACTTTTTCTGTGATTAATTTAAAATAACGGTACCGAAGTATGTTTATTAGACCATAAATTCGTACGAAAAAACCGACCTAAAGTAGCTCTATCTGTTATTGGAAGCTGGAAACATCAAATTATCCATACTAGGCATTATGTATACTGGGCACATCCCCCCTAATATATTTTAAAAATATGCACTTACGTAAATATTCATAGTTCATTTCGTCTTCGGATTAGTAATAAAATAGATAAAATATGAGATTAAGGTAAGAGATTAAGTAATTGTATTCGTAGAAATGTTACGAATAGTTTAATTACAAATATAATACAATAAATTGAACTATTATGCTATTATATATACTAAATATTTTGTGATTCAAATTCATCATTTGTGATCATTTCAGTCTCGTCCTTTTCAGAATCACTGCATTCGTCGTCAATTTCTACTTCATCAAATGTTGACTCAAGAAGACTAAAAAATTATATCAATTTTAAAATAAAGGAGACAAGTAACACATTTTTATTTCCAATACTCACTTTATCTTTATGTAATTCTTAACTTCAGCTGAAACTTTATGTTTGCGCAAAACAGCTATTCTCTTTTTTATTTCGATGAGGGATATTAAAGGATCACTCATTTCAATCGCTCTGTTCTATAAATCTATAATACGATTTATTCGAGAATTTTGATGACAATGATCTTGTGTGTTTGACCTATAGTACTTGTGCCATGATTCTAGTCCATCTTCTGCAAAGTATGCCATAGGAAGAGGGAAATTTCTAGCGATATGACTCTCGTGTACCAAAAGTTTGTGTGTAGTTGGGTTCATTTTTGCCCACGGGTATAGCGTATAATATAATTTATACGTATCCAAAGAAAATGTTTCCATTTTCTCTAAATTTAGTCGTTTTTTGCATTTAAATGCTGCGAGAACTATTGCTATGTCTGTAACCAACTGTTTGTCAAGTTCTAGTGCTTCCGCAAAAGTAGATAGTTCTCTGAAACATATGCGAGCTAGATTGCCTGTATTGGTTGTCCCTGTACCTTGGAGAAGTTGATCCGCTCTAATATGAAATTTTACATACAATTTTTCTTTGACAACATTTTCCCTGTCTTTGTATTTATCTAAAAAATTAAAATATTTTGTAGTAAATAACCTACTTAAATTAACAATTATTTATCTTACAAATTTATATTGCATTCTGTAATTAAATCAAGTACATGCTTGAGTTCGATTTTCTTTAGTATATTATAATTATTATTTTGTTTTAATATTTATTTATTAAAATTACTTAAAGTAATTAATTTGAAATTAATAATTTCTATAATTTTTTTTACTTTAAAAGATACCATTCATTCTTACATATAATTATAAAAGCGTAAATAAAATCTAACATAGCTAACAAAATAAAATATTGTTATCAAAATACAGATTTAAAAAGTGCATAAAGACCATATTAAAACTGTAAAGTAGAAAATTTAGAACATTTAACGTAAAAATAATTAACTATAATAATTACTTGAAATTGTAAAATAATTTCTTTTTTCTTGGACAAATGAATAAGTAATCATATATTGTTAAAAATAAGTAATAGTTCGCACCTTTAGATTTGTCAGTTCTCTCCCAGTGCTTGAAAGGTTTGCGGTAACTTATATTCATTAAGTGTTCAAAGGCTATAATCTCACAATGTAGAATACCTAATCCATAATTTAATGAATTTTCCTTTGGTGAAAATTTATTTTTTAAGTCATCAAATGCAGTCGTTGTGAGATTACAACATGGGCATCTTGACGAAGACGGATTGTCAGTAATCGTATTTAAACATTTGCCGTCGAATAAAGTAGGGAAAACTTCATATCGAAGACGTACTGATTTTCCTTTTGCCAAGGTAAAGGTATACGAAGAAAGAAACTTTATTTCTGTAAGTAATCGTGCGTACTCTTTTTTTGTATTTTCAGGGGTTTCTTTCTCATAACAAAGTCTCACAGGTCTAAAAAATCTTATACTCGTGGGAGTTGGGTTTATCCAATTACACTTACTATTTGTTGAGTGAAAAAGTTGAATCACTCCAATACAAGTAACAAAGAGTGATACTTGAGCGTTTTTAATTTCATACTCTACATTTTCGAACTTTTTCTGAGGAATTTTATGACACCAAGAACTATCAAATCCTATTGATACACGCATCTACAAGTTACGATATGTTTCATCAGGCCAGTCATGTATTATTGCTTTGCACAATCGCTCACCAGTAATATTGAGTAGCTCTTCTAAACTAACGCAGACCTCGATATCATTTATTATTTTATACTTACGTGGATAACAGTTTTTCTTTTCTTTCATGACAATGGTATAACACGGATAAATATCGCAGCCTAATGCTTTTGTATCAGCAATTATTGCTTCATATTGCCGTCTTGTGTACTCGTTTGTAATTAAGAAAGCTAAGGCCGAACTGAGCGTATGCCTTTCTCGAGGATCATTTATTTCGTTTTGTTCATCCTGTCTGTTGTTACTTTTCAAGTTGATCATATTTTTTGCGATAGATATTACTGTCTCATTACAGTTGGGATCACTGAGCAGATTATGAGCTAAGATTAACGCAAAGTTGATTTTGATGCATTTTTCAACGTACTCTTTTTCGACCACTGTTAATGCTAAGTCGACTGCCTTTTTTTGGCCTTCCTTTTACGTTAGAATTCCTATTATTCTTCCTTTTTCGTCCCATATTGTACCTCTGATTAATTGGAGTAAAATTCACAAAAAGCTCTAATTTCGAATTATATTATTATCATACGGGTTTCTATATTTTGATAACTGAACTTATTGTAAAGAATATCTATAATACACAAACAAACAAAAATTATTATTTTAAAAGTACTATAATTTAAAGTAATGTTGGAATTATAGCGCCAACCACCGACGCTAGCGCCCTCCAAAACTCATCCCCACTACGAGCTGCACTGCGGAGTTCGGCGGCGCTCTCCGCTCGCCGCCTCACTTCTCGTCTAGCTCTCGAGCCGACAGGTCGCCTCTCGCGACACACGTTATATATATATATATATTCTCTAAGTTCCTGTTCAGAATAAATCACGCTCACGTTTACTTTAAAATCTGGTATTTTTATTTACGGTTCCTTACTTGCCCGCGATTAGATATCTGCTATATATCAACAAGTAACTTTAAGATAACTATTCTTGTAAAACTAACAAATAAAATGTAAAATTTTAACAAATAAATTTATGACATCACTCAAATATACAAAGACGGTTACTTAAGTTTCTTATAATATGTCAATAGTAGCATTCATTATATTGCAAATACAACAGTTACTTAAAAAATTATAATTATTGTGATAAATAAAATAGTTGAAATAATATTATAGAGAAATGTTACTCTTTTAAAAATTTTAAATACACTAATTTTTGGATGCTTTTATACAAAAAATTATGGCTTTAAATGAGTTTTAAAATATTACTTTACACTTACCTTTATTTTACGTCATTATTACACGTGAAATGTACAATTAATTAAAAAAGTTAACACCACTTAAGAAAATCACGATGTAAGTAAATGTACGTATGAAATACCTTATTATCTCTTTGCTATGCACACATCAACTGTCAAAGTTATACTAATACTCATGACACGCTAAAATTACATTATGAACAACATTCTTTCAAAATAATAGGTAAAATTTCAAGAACTGTAGTTCTGACGAAGAAGAAAACAAGTCAGGAATCGGTAAAGTACACAGTTCTAAACGAAGCAAAAAACGCAGTTTCTCGTGTTTATTATTTTGATGTATTAAAACTTTGTAAATTACAATATACCTATTACATGTCGATTAAATTTTTTTTTTAATAAATCTTATTGCTGATTTATTATATTATAGATTTTATTATTTATTTATTTAATAAATACATTTTTATATTCTTATATTATTAATAATACATACATAGCATAAATATTAATTCGTTTGCATATACCAAATTTATCAAAATATGTCAATATTTGATCAAACTTGAAAATACAACCGAATGACTAACATAATTATTTAAGGGGATATCTGCGACAAAAAATATGAGCGAAAACAATAATTAAATATAAGAAAAGCAAGGTGTCATGCGTAGTTGTAAACTACTTTAAAGTTTTGTAACCCCCCTGCAATTTTAAATCACGTTCATCTGCATTCATAACGTGTTATTTAGAGTTAGAGACGATCGAACGTTCAAGAGGACCTAAAATAAAGTTAGATTAGTGATTAGTGGGATAAAATATATAAAAATAAGCTTTTTATATAATTTTTTGCTTACTTTTGCGAGTCTTATCCGAGTAAAACTTCTTTTTGGAGTATTTTTTGAGGTTATGAAAGAACCGGGGCTACATAGGCCAAAAACAATGGTGGATTCGTGTTCAGCGGGCAAAAATACATAAGGATAAACTATTTTCTCATTTTTTCTCTGCTCCAGCAAGTATTAAATAAAGAGTTGTTTCCTTTTTTGCGCTAAAACGCACGCGCTCATGATTTAAATACCACTATATGCCTAACAACAATATGTTTATGTGCAACGCTCATCACCAACAGATTTATAGAGTTAGTTTGCATAAAAAGAAAGACATTTTTGCAATAAAAAGTTGATATTGCATGGGTATTTCTTACTAGAAATATGCATCTTTTTAATAACTTATTAAAATGCAGTGTTCCGATAATATATAATTGACAATTCATTGCTTGCACTGGATAATTAGCAAAGAAATCATAAAACTTTGATCTCTTGCATTACTAAGATACATACTTATGTCACAGAACAGAGTAAATAAATTATATATACTTTCAAAAATAACCTAATAATTTTTAAAGCTCCTACAATACCATTATTAATTATATGATTTTTATTGTTACATAATAATGCATAACTAATAAAGGTTTAGATAAAATTATATCTTGTTTCTTAAGTAAATTTTCTCTGGCCAAATATAAGAATAAAAAATATATATATATATATGCATACACGAACATCAGAATCGCGATGTATACAATCCCAAAACCCTGCAAATAAAGTGTTGTTACCTTTTTTGCGCTAAAACGCGCGTGCTCATGCGTAAATGTGGATCGTATGACGTATTTATTATACAGCTTATGTAATCAAACATATATTTACCATCAGCATTGTAAAAAACATAAAATGACAGAGTTTTATAACTGTATAGAATGAGAACAAATCCTACGGAGTCATAAAAGACAAAATTTTGGCGATTCTGCACGTTTTTCCCGATTTTCTGGGGACTTTAAGGGGCATATTTGAATTCAGCGGGAAAAAATACATAAAAAAAACGTTTACAAACATTAAATAAAAAATAATTACATTAATCTACAGTGACTTTTGTGATTTTTTTGCGAAAACCGTCAACTTTAACGAGTTATCCTGGACCATACAGTAAACATCAACATTTCTGGTCATTTTTCTGTGATTTCTGATAGTTCGAACATCATCTTCCAAAAATTTCATGTTGATCGACCGACTGGATTCGGACTTATTTAATTTTGAAACAGGAAAAGTCGAAATATACCATAGTGCGGCGGGCGCGGGCGCAGGCCGCGTATACACGTGTACTCTCACGGGCCTCGTATACGCGTATACTTACGCGTGCCTAACGGAGGCCTGTATTCTTGTGCTTTTTCGTTGCACACAAATATGCACGAATCAGTGTCGCAGTACAGCGTTCACTTGCCGAGCTTCTCCAAATACGAAAATAGTTTCAAGCGAGCCAGAGTTGTCGTGTAGGCTGCTATAACTACGTTCGTATATGGAGTAGACTCCACAGCATCGTCGATGTACTGCCAGCACGCGTACATCACCTCCTCGTTGACCAGCAGGAAACTCAAGACCTCTTTATCCTCGGCCGTTAGAAGTTTAAGGAGGTCTTCACGCTCCTTGACGATCACCGTCTGTTTTAAATTATCGCGCTGTCCGAACTTACCCCAGAACGAGTTCAGACAGAGCTTCGCAACAGTGCGCAGGTCAGGGTTTTTCGCGATTTTATCCAGATCAAGCGATATCCCCTCATTTTCGCGATACTCGCGAACGTAACGCGCTTCCGATTCCGCGTCAACGCACCAAGTTGGAAACCCCGATGCTTCCTGCTTTAATCCCAAATTTCACGCATCTCGTAACCGAGCTGTTAGATCTGCGCGATTTTAGCGCGTGTACTCTCGAGCAACGCGTCGAAAGTACGACCCCAGGTATTCGGCTTGTTGCGATTGTTTTTGAAACATTCAGGGCAGCCATGCGTATAGCAGCCCTGGTATTCAAAAACAATGGGATTTTTTGCTGGATTGGTAGATGGTAAGAATCCGCCGACCACAAATCCCTCGGGAAGCCGATATTCGCGCGCTCTACCTGCATGCATGATTTCGCGACCGAACTCTCGCTCACACTGCAGCAGCCACTCGACGGCTTTTTGGGAGTGCTTGTCGGCGCGCCCATACCCGCCCCTGGGGGCTATTCCTATAGTCTGTGGCTTTAAGAAATGTTGTCTATAGAGATGAGAGCACGCGGACGCGATTGTAGTAGCCACTACAAACGGGTCCGTGTCTCCGACCTCGAGAAACATTTTTCTGAAAGCCACACACGCGCCACGCAGAATCGTCACATCCATGCGACAGTAGTCGACGATTTCCTTGCTGAAATCGAATGCTTTTTTCGTATTATTAATAATTTTTGCAGCACTCGTGCTTACCGCGCTGCCGGTTCTTTTGCAGGAGGTAAAACACGCTACGCACGACAAAGCTACGCTTTTGCAGCAGGTAAGACAAATCTGCAGCACATCGCACAATCGCTTGTGCTTCGCTTTGTATAATCCCGCAACCGAATGGTTGCACGATGCGCATTTTTGCAAAGCGTCGTTCTCTCTACAGGATGGCGAGACGACGCAGCGCGAACACAGCTGCCTACAGTTGTGATCCTCGATATTACTGTAGCTGCGATTGCAAAAAGTACAGAAAAATTTTGCCTTCGCAGCTCCAAAAATATTGACGATCACGTCGTAATGAAGCTCAGAGTAGAGCAAAAATATTACGGTTGTGCAGGTATCGCAGCGTCCGCCAAATAATGGTGCTTCACCGCTGCCCATTGAGTCTTTCGCGTAAGCAACTCAAGCTGTACCACGAGCAGTAAAATAACGCTGGAATTGACGAAGCTCTCGTACACCGCTACCTTCGCGAGGTACGAGAACACCGGCATCCTGGCACAATTTTACAGCTCGCTCATGCTGTAGTTGCCTACGACCGTCGCGGACGACGTTCCACTCGGCTCGCATCGCCGGGGTATCGTTCGTCTGAAGGGCGATTTTTGCCTCGCCTACAACGAGCGCTCTCGGCAGATAGAAATTGTTACGATTGCCGATCTGAATGATGGACCGTTGAGAAACGCTGTCGACGGTCAAGTTTTTCCGTCGAGAGCCACCTGCACCTACAGGCATCTCTACGACGGTCAAACAAACGGTAAATGACTCGTCGACTCGAAAATTTGCGTTGCTCTGAACGAGTCCAGATACCACAGACCATAAATCATCACCAGTCAGCGCGCTCGCGAGACGATACGAGAGCCCGGCTGACCCGTTTGCGAAATATTCGCTAGAGATTGAAACACCGACGCGATCGCTTCCGCTTTTGATTAGAGTTAGCAAATACTCGTAAATGTCACGTATGGCTAACTCAACCCAGCTGAGCATGTTGGTCCCACGCGGCGGTGTTTTAATCCGTAGCGTCAGACGGCGAGCGTCTGTACGGAATTTCCGTACGCGATGCACCGTATTCGCGATAATTTCGAAGTGACTAACGCTCATCGTCACGAGCTTCCTCCTCCTCCTCCTGATCCGAATCAGAAGCTGCAGTAGAACGCTTACAATACTATTGTTCGGCGACGGTGCCTCTTCGCTCAAGGTATCGCCGCCGTCACCGCCGCCGCCTACCTGCGATATGCCGCTGGCTGTGCTGTCATCAATGATGGGGTGACCCGCATCGTAGAACCCGACCTCCTGCAGCATCGACAATGTAGGGCTCAGCGCTGTTGAAGAGTCCGATTATATTTACGGCGATGATGGGCCCTCTTCCTCGCTGTTGCTGCCGCTGCTGACATTATCGTCGTCGACTGCAAAGAAGCGTTGTAGCATTGAATGATGTCGCTGAACAACTCGGCCATCTCGAACGCAGTCATAGAAAATAACTCGTCTGCTGATTTTTCAAGCAAGTTGTTTAACCAACGTACTTCCTGCGCACGACCGTTATTCACGATTCGTAGCGCAGCAGCTTGAAAAATCATAGCCGCGTCATTTTCTGAATTTGCATCCGGACAGGGCTCCATGCCCTCGTTCACACGACGTCTGATAATTTAAAAAATTATTATTGTTAGTAATAATAATTTTTTAAGAAAATTTAAAAGTTAAAAAAAATTTCTCTTACTTTCATTAATACGACAGTCGAACGAGCTGTATTGATCGAACCGTGCATACGGATTCATCGCAACTTCCTCAGCGGTCTCATCCCGAGTCGCAAAGCCCTCGAAAACCTCGGCTCTCGTAGGACCAAACTCGGGAGCTGGCTCGTAGCGGAACGAGAGCAGAATCATCGCAGCCTCCATCGTTTGCTCGCTACCTCTCAGCGGTACTGGAGCGCCCGCTCTGTAGACAACATGCTCGGAGACACCAGGCCGATCGTTGCCGTGATCGCTGTGCTCTATCTCGCTCTCAGCATCATCATCCATGGGGTCCTCCATAGGAGCTTGTATATCCTCCTGCCCCTCCTGTTCCTGCTCCTCCTGCTCCTGTTCCTGCTCCTCCTGCTCCTCCTCATCCTCCTCCTGCTCCTCCTCCTCCTTCTCCTCGGATGATGTGGCTCGCTGTGGTGAAGGAGGTGACGACACAACAAACAGCGTTGCGTCGCTGTCGCTCTCCTCAGCGTCCTCCTGCAGAGTAATTCGAGCTACAAGAAGAACAAAAATAAAGTACTATTTTTTTTTTAAACTAATTGTAGGGAACATCAGACTCTATGGCTGATCCTTTTTAATCTCTCTTACCGGATACCTGTAACCTCTGTATAAACAGTTTACACTCGTTATCAAGTGTCTACCGGAGATCCGATGATTCGTTCTCTGCTTAGTTTTGAAAACTAATCCGTTGGCGATAATAAAACAAAGCCCGAGTTCATGATCACACGATACTTCCTGGAGCTGATTCGCGAGACATTGAAAACCTTTCTTTCGCTCTCACCCGTCTCCGATTTTTTCTGATAAGCTCACGACGCTGGAGCTCAAGTGTATACAAATAATCCAGTCCGAGTATAGCGTTACCAACGGTCTTGCATTCTTAAGACAACGAACATCGTTAAAAGGCAAAGAGTGAAGAGGTGCGGTCCCCCTCTACCTACGTGCAGACATTTTTGCCAACAGGTTGCGTTTATGATACGGCTTGCACCGATCAGTCCGCTCTGAGTCCCTACAGAGAGCACACACGTGGCCACCATCATGGCAGAATTGAAAAAATTAGCAGCCCAACGCGATGCGCTTCTCGCAAGTATCTAAGCTAAAAAACGTGCAATGGAGAAGCTGAACGGCCAGCTCGAGCACTACCAGCAGAGAATGCTGGACATGTCAGCGCTGTTGCAGCAAAAACAGCAAGAAGCAGAGCAAAAGGCTTCTCTGGCGGTACAGTTTGTGCTGATCAACGTGAGGTGCAGAGTGTGCATCACCAACAGTTCGGAGCATGACGTGTGGCAACAGTGCTGGAGGTGCCTTCTCTTTCGCTGCTGAAAGTGCAACGGACAGCCCTGTCCGTGCATACTGGATATGGATTCGCCGAGATCGCCTTCGAGGAGGGCTCACACGTCAACTGCGCCAACAACGCGCCACTCGCAAGTGTAGGCGTATCGCTTGTTTGTAATTTATAGTGTAGAAATTTAGAGTGTGTGTGCGGCTGTGTAAGTATGTTTATGTGTGCGTGCGCGCGCTCGTGTGTCATTTTATTATTTCATTACCTTGTAAGATGAGTCATTCGACTCGTATGCGTTTTTTAGTAAATAAATATTGTGCCAGAATTTCTCTTTTTATGCGTGCAAAACCCCCCACTCCAATCAACGATCCCCAAAGCCGAAATTTAGAGTAAGCTTTACGGCATCGAGTAGTAGAGTTATATATGCACGCGTTCATTTCGATGCGAATCATTCGTCAAGCGACCGGCAAAGCAGCAACTCGACCATGGGACAGGAGCAGAGCAAAGAGCAGAAAAAAGGTTCTACGTGGGAGGAGAGACAGCCTCTCGTGAGAAGCAAGGAGCCAAGAAAGCAGAACAATCAGTCGTCATTCTCAACCAACACTTTCTCGTATCCAGAGAAAAGCGGTTATAATAATCTGGCTAAAAAATCCTCCTCCTCCTCCAGCAGCGGCGGGAGCCACCGCGCCAGAGCTCACAGGCTACTATAGTGTAAAAGGAGAGGGGGCTACGGGCTGGTATAGCGAGAGTCGCGCACGTGTGTTCGAGCTCGGGGCCGGTATGGAGTAGACAGCGAAAGAGAGATTAGATTAGATCAGTTTTTATTTGCGTACAATATTTTGTACGATTATAAGTTTACAGAGTTGCTGGTTAGAAAAGAATAAAACAATACATTAGATAATAGATTGAGGCATGGTAAAGTGTGTATAGTGAGAGAGTGAGGCGATAGTGAAAGTGGAATGAGCGAAAAAGTAGGTGTGTGTGTGTGCGTGGACTGTGTACGTTTTATGTGTTTTCGAGTTCAAAAAAGTGATCCCTGGCTAGTTTTTTGAAGGTGACGTTGAATGAAGTTTTTCTGATGTGTAATGGCAGGTTATTCCATAGGTATGAGGCGCTGATATGGAATGAGTTCCTCAGCGTCTCCGTCGCGAAAGCAGGAATTTCCAGAGGTGTCACCTCGCCCCTCACAGGCCGGAGTGTGGCGCGGAAGTCAAAAAGGCCAGTACATATGATGGTACGACCGAGTTTTTTACGTAGGAAACAAGCTGTGAAGTACTTCCTGCGTCCAGCAGTGGTTAGCCACTGCAGCTCCCGCCTGTATGGGGAGACATGCTTATCTCTCCTTACACCATAGATGTACCGAATTCCTGTGTTTACGAGCCTCTGTAGTTTTAAGTCTAGTTCCTGCGTCAGGTCACAGTATACAAGAGAACAGTAGTCGATGATCGGAAATAGGAGTGCTTGCACAAGATGTTGGCGCAACCTGAGATTGGTACTCTTTCTGAAAAAGTAGAGCCTGTACATTAGCGAATGTGCACGCTTACACACTTGTTTAACGTGCTCTTTCCACGTGAGTTTAGAGTCCAATCCCAGGTTACGCACAGAGGATTCAAAGCTGACCTTGACACCCCCCATATTAATGAAAGTGTTAGCTGTTGCTTTGGTTTTATTAACATTAAGTTTAAGCCTATTTTGCGCAGCCCAGCCCATTATCCTCTCAGCATTAGCACTCATATTGTTTGATAAAGAGTCGAGCTCTTCAAGGTAGCATTGACTGTAAATTTGCAAGTCATCCGCATAGATAAGATGGGAAACATCGAAATCGAGGAAGAATCCGATGTCGTTGATGTACAATGCGAACAGCAAGGGACCTAAGACGGAGCCCTGCGGGACGCCGATGTTGAGACACCGCGGGGAGGAGCGCTCGCTATTGTCACCAACGACGGCCTGCTCTCTTCTAGTGAGATAGGAGGCAAATCAGCGGATGACCTGCTTAGAGAAGCCGAAAGTGGATAGCTTTCTCAGGAGCCGGACGTGACATACAGTGTCAAACGCCTTGCTAAAGTCAAAGAGTAGGAGAAGTGTCACTTTCTTCTTGTTTATCCCGACCTTGACATCATCAGT
Organism: Nasonia oneida; assembly: GCA_037356405.1. Lineage (NCBI taxonomy): Eukaryota > Metazoa > Arthropoda > Insecta > Hymenoptera > Pteromalidae > Nasonia > Nasonia oneida. The sequence continues at coordinate 13,262 of JAZHPH010000717.1, read as the reverse complement.
TAGCTTAATTAGGCCAGACTGAGTGCTGTGGTCAGTGCGGAAGCCTGTTTGAAAGTTGTCTAGTAAGAGTCTAGATTCAAGGTATTGTGAGACTTGTCAGTGTACCAGCCACTCCAGGGCCTTGGAGAGAAAGCAGAGAAGTGAAATTGGACGGTAGTCAGTCAGGGCTGTTGGTGAACTGACTTTGTTGAGTGCACGCACAAGCGACAAGTTCCAGGCTGATGAGAAACAGGATTCGCTCAGGGACAGGTTGAAAATATGACTTAGTAGGGGAGCAAGAACCGGCAATGCCTTTGAGATGACAACCTGAGGGATTCCGTCGCTTCCCCTGGCCTGAGTGTCGAAGTGCGATACTGCAGCCAACACATCCCTCTGCCGATACCTCACACAGAAGATATTCAGGCTTGCCCGGCTTACCAGACAATTCACAGTCAGATGATGAGATAACGCTAACTGTCAGAGATTTGTGTATGTAGAGGGCCACACCTCCTCCGTTTCTGTTTCTGTCTCGTCTGTACCGTAGGCAATCGTCCAGAGAAGGGATGGACGTTAACTTGTTGCTTAACCAGGTCTCAGTAATAGCTATTACGTGGAATGGAGAGCGAGTGGATAAGAATGTGTGTGACGCGTAAGCGAGTTCGCATTAAAATGACAGACTCGTAGACCTTCAGACAGAGATACCTTAGAACCAGATGAAGACGTGGCAGATGAGCTTGTTGGTGGGTGTGGTGGAATTATGTGTGTGTGTTGTAGCCTCAGTGTTGGACGATGTTGGCAGCGGGCGGAAACCGGGCTAAAAAAGTCTCCAGCTCGGCATCGGTGTTGATAATCGTAACACGCTCGCTGTCATCGTTACAGCGCATGTCTAGTCTCCCTTCCCTGAGGAACGTACGGCAGCCCTGCCTCTCGTTGCCTCCAGCCTTGCCCTTGTACGCAGCTTGTGGACGTCCGAGGGGAGCAGCTCGTTAATGTTTATGAGGCCTTGATGGTCAGGACTCAGAGCTTTAGCCTCCTCCAGAAAAGGTGGCGTCCAATTCGCTGGTGTGTAGCTTGCGTTTACGAGCTTTGGCGATGACGATCGAGCATACAAGCGCACTTGATGATAGGATAACGGTTAGTGGTGGCAGTCTGCCGTCACCCCTGGCGGAGCTGTTTGTGGCATCAAGCCTCCCCATGGTCCTAACGGATGATACGTCTCTTCTAAGGACCGTGGGGTCAAGCGCGTTTACAACTGAGAAGGCGAGGAGATGCAGCGAGGTTTCACGGGTATAATGCAAACCCGTGACAACGACCACACAGTTCGAAGTCTGCTCCTGGCGCCTCTTGACCTCGGCCAATTCACTGCGTAGGCTGGAAATCTCCGCAGTGTTAGGCACAGTGCTGCCGCTGTCCTGCTGTATCGCTGGGCTCCTCGATGACAGATCTTGCAATTGTGCCTGCAGCTCAGTGATGGTGGACTCAGTATTGTGCATGCGAGTTTTGAGTTCAGGCAGCTCATCGAGGGCCTTGAGTCGCTTCTCCAGCGGGACCAGACGCTGCTCAATTTTGGAAATCCTTTCCGACACGATGTTCTGGGTCTTGAGGGATTCCATTTGAGCATTGCGTATGTCGTCGAGTGCTCCACGAATGTCCCTCAGAGCAGCCTCAACGGACGGCGTAGGTGTTATTGTTACTCCGGCCGAGCGGGCTGGTGAGGGATTTCTTGACGTGTTGGCTGATGGTCGTGCTGACCTCGTCTTCTTGTTCGCCGGCTGCTGTGGTTTGGGAGTATTCTTGCCTGCTGTTGTTGTTGCAGTTACTCCCGCTGCTGATGTTGTGGCAGAAGTGGATTTGGTCTTCAGTTTGGCACCCTTGGCGTTGCTGTTGTCCGCACATGAGGGTCAGGCTATAAACTGCCTGTCGTTCACCACGATAGTTTTGATGTTAACGGTGTTTTGGCACCTGACGTGGTAGTGCAGACCACAAAATTCACACTTCTTTGGGTCTTTGTGCTGTATAGGTTGTTTACAGCTGCTGCATGACTGAAAAGGCACTTCCACACTCTTTTCGCCGTTTGCACTCATTTTTCGTCGATAACTTACTAGCAGTCGATAAGGTAGATAATTGTAGGAGGTTGATAAGTTATCGACGGAGTGAAAGATTAGGTGTTTTGACTCATACGGCTAGATGGAGCGTTAGTGGAAAGAGCGTGAAAGTACCGACCTTGATCAGTGTGAATTCGCCTTGAAAGTTCTCCCACGATGCAGTAGATGTCACCACGATGTTGATGCGTAGAGAAAGAGACGCCGTGCAAGTGAGGAAACAAGCCAAGCCAAGCCAAGCAGATTTGTAGGTTAGGTGCCGTGTAGAACGTTTGCAGTAGAAAAGATGACAGAGAAAAATTGCAGCCTTCGGCGATTTATGTATCGACGAGAAGGTTGCAAAAAGGAGTGTGCAACTATCTACAACAGAAGAGGGCCCGAAGGCAAGAAGCAGCAGAAAAACAGTACAGAAAAATGATGGATAAGCAAAACTGTCAACTGTATTCACCAGAGAGAGAGAGAGAGAGAGAGAGAGAGAGAGAGAGAGAGAGAGAGAGAGAGAGAGAGAGAGAGGGGAGAACCGCCGCGTCAGAGCTCGGGGCTACTATAGTGTAAAAGAATAGGAGAGCTACGGGCTGGTATAGCGAGAGTCGCGCACGTGCGTTCGAGCTCGGGGCCGGTATGGAGTACACAGCGAAAGAGAGAGAGAGAGAGAGAGAGTCGCGCTCGGGTCTGCTTGAGTAAAAAAGGGAGGGCTGGCATCGTATGCGTGATATAGCTTTTGTTTAAAAATTATTTATAATTATTTATAAATAAACAAACAAAAGTCACCCATCGATGACAGACTGTTTAAGACAGTAGCGGTCGTAAATCAAGTTTATTAACCTAGTCAGCTACTGTTGATATAAACATGGGCTTCTGTTTACATAAACAACTGGCGCCAGCCACGGGACTGGTGACGTCACTCTAGGCCACGCCCAGTCTCTCCATACCAGCTCATATACTACTAATAAATCTTAAGAAAAACAATTGTACGCAAATGACAGTAGCTTTTTACACGGCTACTCTATTGAAAGAAAACCTCGGAAAGCCTGTGAAATTGGTTACAGAAAAATATATTGTGATTGACTCGTGTAAACATTGATTGTACGGCTATGTATTTTGCAGTCACAGTATACTATTAATTTAAAGTCTATAACATCTGCTAATACGTTTCTCCAGCATTCATCATTCACTATAAATATGTGCCTTTGACATAAACAAAACTGTCTCTCAGAGTCATCTCGACACTTGGATGGTACAATAGAAATCATGGATGAAGTTCTAATAACTATACTCTGATGATTTTACTTTGGTCATGGAGAGGAAAGCAAACACCAAGGTGCATTTGAGCAACCTTACATCGGTTTTGGAAAACTTTACACTAGAATATGGCACTTGGACAAAGATAAAGCCCATTTAGAAGAGTTAAGGGTTAAAAATGTGGCTCTAGCAGGTAATGTTGGCTGTAATTGAGTTCACATCCAGGTTATGCGCCACCAGATGTAGTGCGAGTGGGCTATTTATGGTTCAGGCATTAGTTACTTCACAAATGCTCTTTACAGGTAAAATCTTTCTACTTTTTTTTAATAAATAATTTTGTAAATCACATTATCGTCAACAACATAAATTCTACTGCAGCTACTTGAAATTATAAGATGTCCAGAATTTCAAAAAATTCAATTGGCAACTGGAGAAATTCGAAATTTTTAACCATAAATTTTTTATACAGATGTTTGAACTAAGAAAGTTGATGAAGAAATACTAGTAATACGATCAGCAATCTTATGTCTTCTATGTATGTATAAAATTCATACAAACCCATTACAATTTATAAATTTTTGTTCAGCCAGTTTAATGAACAAGACCAAATTTGACCGACAACGAGATACTGAAGATAAGACCTGAGATCCAATGCATATAGCATATAGAGCATACATGGCTGCCTAATACTGGGAAAGTATATTAAAGCACACGAATACAGATGTTTTTACAACTTGTTGGATATAATTAATCAAGTGGCGCTGTAGCGCCACGAAGGCAAGTTTGAGAAGCAGGTTCGGATTTTTCATGATACAGAATAAAATGCTTATCGTTACTGTTTGTGAGGTTTTTTGGCTTATTAGTATGTTTTCTGAGTTAAATTATGGTTTCCAAAAAAAATATTAGTGAAAAGGCTGCTTATTTTAATAATATGTGAGTGTATAATCCACAAATGCTAAAATCACGTTTTTCTTCTTCAGCCGTGGATTTTTGTTGTCTAGGTGTAAACATCATTCAAGGAAGATGTCCAGGTGTACAGGGTGGCCGATGGTGAGGTCTAGGTGGAGCGCTCCGTGGTTTTTGGTGTCTAGGTGTAGAAATAAGGAGGGTGGTGTATATCAAAACAATCAGTGATTTCATATTAGTGATAAAAATGTTACAAAAAAGCTGTGGTCGTACGGTGCTAAAGATGCTTATATTTTATTTTTACAACGTCGAATATGAAATACTCTAAAAAATGTAGTTGTTCACTAATAAACAAAATGAAACGGGCATGGCAAGTTACGTAGTAATTATCTTGAGAGTTCTTCCTCGCTTCATTACGATATAATAAACTTGACTTTGTTTGATTGATCTCCTTTCTTTTCTATCTGTAATTTCGTTGCGGAATATATCAAACTTGCCTCACCTTATACTTTTTCAAAAGTTAATTTTTTTATAGATAATTATTACTAAGAAAATGAAAAGTCCAAGGCTGTACGATTTGGCGTTCATGGCAGCCGTCGGAAACTTGGATAAAATTGTGGAGGATCTAGATTTTCAGGATTCAATCTATCTATTCAATCTATCCATTCCTGCACAGTTTTTTTTCAAAGCATTGCACATTTTTAATAAACTTACAAGGAAGGGTCCCCAGGTGTACTTCACCGATTTTGATCATTTTGTGATATGTTGTAGTACTCGAGAAAATATTAGACACGTGTTTTTTCTTACGTGCTAACTCGTCGATTTAAGGGGTGAAAATCACTCTTGAAGTTTACCCCCAAAAACAGGTTTTTTCTAACATCTCAAAAACTATTTGGAGTTTTTAAATAAAACCAACGCCAAATTCTTTATTATAAAAAGACGCTACTGTAGGCACAACTGTTGCCCCGAAGGGTGTCAACCCCTGTTTTTTATAAATTATTATGACAGTTTTAACAAGATTAGATAATTTCAAACAATGACATATTTCAGGATTCTTAAAATTTGTATCATAACAAAAATATAAAAAATACACTCTTCATTAAAAGTGCATTCATACGTAAACTTTATAGGAAATCTTATACAAAAATTATAGGAGTCATTAGGATTTTAAAATTTTCCATATATATATATATATATATATATATATATATATA
>JAZHPH010000716.1:0-25193 GCA_037356405.1 Nasonia oneida | reverse complement strand
TATATATATATATATATATATATATATATATATGTGTGCCCATGAATAAAGAGCTTTAACATCTAGAATTGCTTTATTTTTTGCAGCTTGTAAGCTCGCTCTTGTAGCTTCTCTCTTTACTATCGCTCTCTATAGCTCCATCGCAACTACCTTTTCCGTGTGCTGTTGCAAAACAGTACCATTCAGCATCAACGCCAAAATCTCTCTTATGACTCATTAAACTACTCATTTGATAACGATTTTTAAAATGCTGTTCAGCGCCATCAGTAGCATATATTACCTTTTTTATTGTGGGACAAACCTTGCGAATTTCAGGTATAAGTTTTTGCTGCATTATGTATACTGCAGTGGCATCATGAGTAGTACAGTCGGACATAGATACTGTACTGAAATGCTTTAGCTTGCCTTCAGATTTATAATAAACAACAGCAAGCAAAATCGTACTTTGATCATTATTAAAATGAAATGCCTGTGCAGCATCTTGGGCTGTAAAAGCATAGTTCTCAGCAAAATCCAATTGAGCAAGAACCTCTTCATCTGAAAGATTATTTTTCTTCCCAGAAATCAACTTTGATTGTTCCTTAGCGATGAGGTATCAACTTTTCTAGGCTAGAACATAAAGTTTCAATAAATTCTTGCGATGTTAGGCATTGTTTTATCAAAGTGTATCTATCGGTTGATTGCCACGTGCTGAAGATGACTTGATCAATATTGTGTTCATCCATAATGTTCTCAACGTAATTAGAAAACTTTTGAATGTTTGGACAAAATTTGCATTCATTCAAATAACAACTTGGTTTGGGATCCTCACATAGAACGAAATTCAAACAATCTTTATAATTCTTCAGAATATTGTTTGAGATTTTTTCTATATTTACTGCGTCAATCATCGCCTTGAAATTTTGATGTATCGTACATACACATACATTGTGTGTACCAGAGGATCCTGCAAAGACACAACATTTTGGTCTCAGTTCCGCAAACTTGATAAGCCCAATCGGATGTTCAGGAAACTGTTCTTTAAATTGATTATGAAGGTTCTTAATATCAGTAAGTAATAATCTTTTCTGCACTTTTATTTTTTCACCATATAAATAAATACTGACGGTATATTTTTTATTTGGCATAATTCTGCTGTTAAGATCATTTTCGTAAAAATCTTCAACTGTCTGAGTAGTTTCTGCAGGTAATGTTTTTCCACGTTTTGCAACAGGAGAAGCCAAAACTCCATCTGATTCTCTTAACTGTTTTGCTTTACGAGCCATTCTGTGAAACACACCAAATTGGTTCATAATTTTACGTATTGCCCAGTGTTCGGGCAAAATAGTATGAATACTGACACGTAATGGATCGTTCTCCGGCAGGGATTGGGATTTGTTTTTAAATCCAGTTAAAATACCTGTAAGATCATCTTGCATAGGTGCATCCGTATTTGAAACCGAAGGTGAGACAGTCTCTGATTCAAAATCAACACTCATACTGACGTTTGGAGATGACAAATCATGTAGTTTGTAAAAAGATTTTCTACATGTATCACAAATCAGTGAAGATGTTGGATAATCAGGATAGACATCTTGAAATTCTTTGGAGATCTTCCTAAGAGATTTGCTGTGTCCTGTATTAATATCAAATCGATTAACGCATCTATCGATACGATATTTTTTCGCAGGAGAAGACATTGTTGTAGGATATGAGAAAGCACAACCAAAACAAAAAAAAACGGCTAGTAAAGTTGAACAAGGAGTTGCCGATAAAGTAAGACTTACTCAGCAACTACCTTAAAAAGGATGTTGAAGAAGAAGTCGCCAATGTATCTATTAATGTACCTATTAACTATCCTAAAAAGGACTGTTGGAGAAAAAGTCGCCTATGAATAAAGCCGCTGATGGACTTGCTCACCAACTATCCTGAAAAAGACTGTTGGAGAAAAAGTCGCCGATCAAGAAAGCATTCCTTGAAGAAAATATTCCTTTCTATGGGTTGCTAAACGTGGTAAGGGGTTGGGGGTGTAGGTAAAAAAGAGGGATGAAATAAATCACTTGAAAGCAATAAATTCCTTTGCCACAAAACAGTTTTATTTACTGAAGTCTTTGCACAAGTTGTCATTGGGCACGAGCCGTGTACTTGCAGCATTAGGCTGTTGGAAGAGGGGCGAGGTACAGCGCTGGAGCCGGCCTCCTTATGTGCCCTCCGCGACGCTACTTCACTTGTGGGTAATGCGCAGCCGCCTAGCGGCGCGCCGCGGTACTAGCACCGCGGTGATAAGCGCTGCAGCGTGCGTGGCGTGTTCGGCGGGTTGCGCGTTAGCAGGGGCTTTTCGTGAGAGAGCCTGCGGGTGGGTTATGACAAATATCCGCCAGTTTATATTGGCCATATTGAATTTTGAAATGTCGAGGTTAAAATAAGATTCAGTGACCCTGAAAACCCCCATATCGATACTTTAAACTGATCAAAAATCATTTGTTGCGATAAAATGGGTTTGGTGGAGGTATAATGTCCACCATTTTGATTCCGCCATTTTTGATTTTGGAATTCCGTCAGCATTGTCAATAATATGTCCTATCATGAGTTGTACATGCTTTTTGGTGGGATATTTCACAAATTAGAACATTTTTACTATTGTCTTTGTTGAATGTGCTATGAAATCGTCAGGCTCCATATTTTATGCGCCACATTGGATTTTCGAAAATGCCAGAACTTTTTCAAAAGCCCTTGACCAGACGATCATTTTGAGACCTCAAATGTCTTGTTAGGTTAACCCAAATTTTGGGTGGACTGATGGTCCGGTTGACGTGAAACGTCCCATATATACAGGGTGTTTCATTTTAATCCGACCACGACAAAAAACCATGGAAAAACTAATTTTAACGAAAAATGACCTTAACAAAAGTTGAAGGGGGTAAAGGGGGCCATCGAATGACACCAACACCTTTGACCTTGAGCTCGACTTCAAGGTCATTTGAAGGTCATTGTGTTTTTTTAACGGGAACCCCTATTTTTGACCTCGGAATACAGAGCAGTTAACTTAATTAACTTATTAAATAAAACAAAGTGTTATATAAGATAAATAAACTTCAAATAAAAAGTCGATAAAGAAACTAGAGGTAAAAATACGATGTTAGGAATATATGAGCATATTTAATAATTAATAATATGAGTTAGAAACAAGAAACGAGAATGTTATCAAAAATACAAACAAAAACGTGACAAAATCCAAATAGAAATAAATAAAATCATTAAAGATTATAAAACGCGATGAGGGGAGATTTAAGTTAAATCCCCCCCCCCCCCCCCCCCCCCCCCCCAACTAAGAAGATGTGCTGGTAGCAGAGCAGGTCAGAAGCAGAACAAAACACAAGATAAGTGAGATACACACACATAGGCCACGCGCTTCACTAAATATTCTCTTTCACTCTTTCTCATAATTACAATTCATTGCACGAAAAGTCGATTGCATGTTCTAAAAGTCTAACATAATATTAGTCCGTGATACAATCGTAACGATAGGCGTGATGTCCTACTTAACTAGCTACTAAGGGAAGATTAATTTGCATTATAAATCTCAGTGTTAGCATTAGACTAAAAATACATAAAGATCAATGGCAGTTTCAAAGGCTTTCTGGCGGCTACTGGAGGCTGTTCTTTCTTAGATCGCGAAGGTAGTCGAGCACCGATGACGCTAAGACTTCGCGTTTTAAAGCTTTGTCGTCGTCTGTGCTTATAAAGCAAATCAATCCGTAGAGTTACTATCCTGTGACACTCTCATAATAGTTTAGGACATAACAGGTTGATTACTTATACTTTTTTGGTGCATCGCGGCCGGGAATTATTTTGAAACGCGAGAAATTCAGACAATTTTGAGTAATTATTTGACAAAAACTTGTGAAATCGAAACTTGAAATCGTGTCAAAAAAGAAATAGCTCTTCTGAAATTAAGAAACTACAAAAAGTAATCGTTTAACATAATATTTTACTTTACGTAATCCTTCTTCCATTCATTTCCAAAAACAGAGAATCGCCTCGTTGTGCGACCTGTCTAATCCTTCATTAAAAAACAGAGAATCACGTCATTGTGCGACCTGTTTTTTTTATTAATAATCCTTATCTCGATTCATTGTGCAATCCGTACTAGTCAAATAAACACCTTTTTTCTACTATACGCAAGATAAAATTAAATGAAGACTGCAAATAAATCAGTTGAGGTCTCGCGAAAAAATAGAAGAGGTGGAAAGTTGAGATTTCTGCATAAATTAGCAATTGAGAGGGAAAATTTAGAAAAGTGGCTGAGTGAAGTGAATTTGTCGACGGAAAATTTCCAAGCCATTGCGACGACGGCAGAAGAAAAACAAAAGAATAACGTTGAATTGTCAGAATTTCAAATCGAAATAGGGAAAAAGTTCGACGCACTATTTGCATTCGCTAAAGAAGAAATTAAATTAAACAAATTAAAAATATAAAATTTTAAAAATGAAAGTTATACAAAAAACTAATTATGTCGAGTAGTGACAAGAGCAAAAGAACCACAATAAATCGGGAAGCGAATATAACGAAAACTCATGGAAACCAAACACTCAATTTAGACGACAGTCTTTTAAACCCCGATTTACGAATAATAAATCAATATTGAGATTCGCAAAAGAGAAATGATCCCGTAGATCCAGCGTTAGAAAGAAAATCAAGCCGAAGTTATAACAGATTAGTAAAGAGTTTATCGAAGTATCACGTAGAAGCCTCTTTTTCTAAACCAAAAGCTGGAAAATCAATTCATGATAGAATTCAGGGTTTAAACAAGAACTTATTTGGTACTTATAGAGAGAGTAAAGTTACGGACGACGGAAAAGACGGTGTTATTAAACAAGTTAACACAAGTACTTTACTTAAACAAGTATCTATAAAACCGATCCAATTAAGAGAATCATTATTAAAGCCGAGTAGCTTAAATCAAGAAAATTTCAAAATTTTCCCCAGTGGCCCAAGAGACCGCATCTCTAGAAGCCACGCCCCTTTTCTCAAACCTCACTCTCGGGCAGCGAGATCCTACTCTTACAAAGCCGAGCGACGCTGCTTATGAATTAAAATTAGCCGAATCAGAAAAAAGTTTATCGACCGAGTTGTTGACTAACTCGAATTTATCCCTTAACATAGAAAATATACGAATTTCTCCAGTTACTCGATAAACTCAACCATCGAATATCTGACTGCTATCAATACGACAGAAGCTAATACCGAATCGCAAGAAAAGGAAAAAAGTTGTGTGATTTCCGAAAATTCAACGAAATTTGAGGAAATACTAGCAAATAAACAAATAGAGTTACTATCGAAATAGTCTTTGGCAAAATCGGCAAAAGAAGTCGCGTGAGTCACACTTGAGAATCCAATTGAGTCCCTGCGTGGAAAACGAAGTTTTAAACGACTATTTTCAAAGTTTGGAGAACGTTGACGAATGAAGCGAAAAACTTAGAAAGGGAGAAAACCTCCTAACGTATACGACTACGTTCGCCGACGAATCCCAAATTTTTGGAGAATTGCTGCTTTTGAGAATAGTCCCTAACGATACTCGAGACCACACAGGTATAGAAATATAATCCTTTACAAATAATTGCTCCGAAGACGCGTCTAAAATTCGACGAAATCATAAACGAATAAAATATTGAAAGTGAAATCGAGAGTAGTAAGGAAAAAATGGCGCCACAAATAAAAGTGATATCTTTGAAGGACACGCTTGATTAAATTCCTCGCTTCAATGGATTGAACATATCATTAACACAGTTTGTCGACGGTTGCACTGAAGCGCGAGATATTCTCCCCGAAGGGAACGAAGAAGACCGTGCGCACCTTATTCAAATGCGCCTTTTTGATGATGCATAAGCGTGCGCAAGGGGACAAAAATTCAAAACTATCGATGAAATTATTTAATTCTTTGAGAGTAATTTTAGATCGTCAAACAAGTACTACGAAATTTCAGGAGAATCAGCAAAAATAAGACTCAGTCCTGCAGCATCGAGTAGACGATCAGTGGAAACCGTTAGGATTCTTGTCAAAGAAACTGAGTCCGACGCGAGCCCATTACTGCGTCTTCGACCGCGAACTACTCGTTATCTACCTAGCGATCATACATTTCTACTACATGGTAGAAGCTCGAACGTTCAACGTCTACACGGGCCATAATCCGGCTGAAAATAATCATATGATAATAATATGATACTTTTGACCGAATCCTCATATGAGAATCATATGATTATCATATGATATATCGTAAATTCTCATAAAAATAAATAATTATTTTACCCCTACTTGATACTTAATAATTATCTTTCTTTGTACTGCTGATTTGTAAGTTGCATCGAGAATTTAATTTTACATAAATATTACATTGAAAAAAATTCGGGTTTGTGGAGATTTGAACCCAGAACCTCAAGATTATGAAGCAATCGTTTTACCACCGAGCCATCATGATCTTTGATGTCGATCACTTTAGTTGAATCAAATAGTCATTATATTACCTAACACGTCCTTGTATGCTTTATTTATTATTAATTAATTATAATGAGTTTATTTTATTAAAACACACTAATAGTAACTGAGTAATAATAAATAAAACATACAAGGGCGCGTAAGTTATAATGACTATTTCATTCTACTAAAGTTATCGACAATATGAAAGATCACGATGGCTCGGTGGTAAAACGCTTGCTTCATAATCTTGAGGTTCAGGGTTCAAATCTCCACAAGTCTGGATTTTTTTCAATGTAATATCTATGAAAAAATAAATTCTCGATGCAACTTACAAATCAACAGTACAAAGAAAGATATAATTAATAAGTATATCGAATAGGGGTAGAATAATTATTTATTTTTATGAGAATTTACTATATATCATACGACACTCATATGATTCTTATAAGAGGATTCGATCGAAAGTAATGACACCAACACCGCTACCTTCATCCATTATGCCCACCGAGCAGACACCGACACCACCAACATCCCAGAGGCAGACGAGCCAAGAAGCATCCGACCAAAACGCATAAACGTAGAGATACAAGGTCGATATCATGGCAGAGATATTAATTAAGATAAAGATAAACAATAGGGATATATCCCTGTAGTATGACATAAAATTAAGTAAGAGTCTAACCTTAGATTTAGATTCAAATTGATCAAATATTTTATTTTTTTTTTTAAGTGGCATTTTGTACTCGAATGTTCATCGCCTCATCTACGCAAGCCTTCCACGTATCTCTATTTTGTGCCAACCCCATCCATTGCGCACCCTCCCTCTCGATTTCAGTTAAGTCCGTTTTTACGTTGTCCCCCCACCTGCGCCTAGGTCTACCTAGAGGTCGCGGTGTGCTTGGCTTTCCTTTCATTATACGCGCTGCCGTGCGAACGTCTCCCATTCTTGCCACGTGCCCTGCCCATCTTAGTCTACGCGATTTAATTATTCTGTTTATATTCGGCGACGAGTATAAATTGTGTAGCTCGTCATTGTGCAGTTTCCTCCACTCCCCGGTTTCTTCATCTTTCTTTGGCCCGTATATTTTCCGCAGAACCTTATTTTTGAACACCCTAAAACGGTTTTCTTCCGCTTTAGTTAGCGCCCAGGTTTCGCACCCGTACAAAATTACCGGCATTATTATAGTCCTATATATCCTTATTTTTACATTTCTAGACAGCAGTTTTGATTTTAGTAATCTATTCACGGCGTAGAAGCAGGCATTACCCGAATGAAGTCTCTTGTTAATCTCGGCTTTAATTTCGTTTCGATCATTTATGGTTGTGCCTAAATATCTGAATTTGCTAACCTTTTCGAAAGTATAATTTCCGACTCTAAGATCACCCTCACCTTCGCAAATGCCCAGTTTGTCCATGATCATATATTTCGTTTTCGATTCGCTCACCTCTAGCCCCGTGTCCTCAGCCGCATTTATGAGAATTTCCGCATTTCTCGCTACCGCTGCACCATTATCCCCCAGTATGTCCAAGTCATCCGCATATCCCAGAATTTGTGTTTTCCGTTAAGGGTTGCACCTAGCCCGCTAATCTGCATTTTTCTAACAACATATTCTAGCGTTAAGCTAAAGAGTACCGTAGAAAGACCGTCACCTTGTTTCAAACCGTCGCGTATCATGAATGATTCGGATACGTTACCGCCTACTCGGACCTTTCCCGTGCTTCCGTTCAGACATATTTGAATTAATTTCACGAGTTTTTTTGGTACTCCGAGGAGCACAAGGATTTGATACATTTTGCTTCGTTTGATAGAGTCGTACGCTTTTTTAAAGTCTATAAATAGTTGGTGTATTGTTTCGCAATGTTCCCATTTTTTCTCTAACAACTGTCTTATAGTAAACATTTGATCGCTCGTCGACCTGTTACGCCGGAATCCACACTGATACTCTTCTATTATACCTTCCGCGAAGGGCGTGAGTCTGGCCTGTATTACGTTTGATAGAACTTTTTAGCAGGTAGCTAAAAGTGAGATTCCCCCGGTAGTTATTGCAATCTGTCTTATCTCCCTTTTTGAAAATCGGTATGATGATGGATTCTTTCCAGTTTTCCGGTATCGTTTCATTTTTCCAAATAGCACATACTAGTTCAAAAATTCTGAATGTAAGCGCGGTGCCCCCATATTTAAGTAGTTCAGCTGGTATAGAATCGTTTCACGCGGCCTTATTGTTTTTTAGTTTTTTGATCGCGGCTTCTACTTCTTTGAAGGTCGGTTCTTCCATATGGAGTTCAGCAGTGTGGATTTCATCTCCCGTTTCCTCGCAGTTTTCATTTGCGTTTAGTAACTTATCAAAATATCCTTTCCACAGCTTTATCAGTTCATTTTCACTTGTAACGAGATCCCCGCCCTCATCTTTCATTAATTGCGATCTACTCTGGAAACCCTTCCTAATAGCGTTGATTCCTTTGTACATCTCGCGCGGGTTATTTTCCTTACTGTTAGTTTCTATTTTTCTAATCTCGCTCTTTTGGTACTCGCGCTTTTTGTTTCTGTAAATCACACCCACTTGCTTTCTTATTTCGTGGTACTCTTCTCCGGTCCTATCGTTTCCATTGTGAACGCTGTCTACTTTAGCCTTTTTGCGCCTTTCAAACCAGAGTTCGCACTCTTCGTCAAGCCATGGTTTGCTCTTTGGCTTTTTCTTTTTACCTAGCACTTTGTTCGCGGCCTATTTTACCGTTCTTTCAATAGCCCCCCATAGACTGTTTGGGTCGTCATTACCTCCGTCGGTGCATCTGTGTCCTCGAGAACCTGAAACCGGTTACTTATTTCTACTTGATATCCGTTTACTATTTTGCCCGGCTACTAATTTGGCTCTTAATTTGGCCACTACTAGAAAATGATCCGAGTCGCAATCCGCCCCCCTATAGGTTCTTACGTCAAGTACATTTGTGTGGCGCCTCTTATCGATAAGGAAGTGATCGATTTGATTTTGCGTGGCTCCGTCCGGCGATGTCCACGTTGCTTTGTGTATATCCTTGTGCTTAAAGCACGTAGTTTTTACTATAAGATCTTTTGCCGCCGCGAAATTTATGACTCTAATACCGTTATCGTTGCTGGTTTCGTGAAGACTTTCCTTGCCTATAGTGGGCCTAAACATTTCCTCTTTCCCTATTTTAGCGTTGAAATCCCCCACTACTATTTTGGTGTCGTAAGACGCGAATTGGCCGATTAATTGTTCTAAAGCTTCGTAATAAAGATCCTTTACCTCTTCCTCTTTGTCCTCCGTAAGACAATGTACGTTAATAACCACGTAATTGTACCACGCTCCTTCGATGATGATATACGAGAGTCTGTCGTTCACGAATTTGAAACTTTTAACAGCGTGTAGAATTCTTTTGCTAACCAGAAATCCGGTACCTAAGGAGTGTCCGCTCGCGCCCCCGAATATAAAGGTGAAGTTATCTTATGCTAAAATCCCGCTATCTTGCCACCGAGTTTCTTGTATTGCTACTAAATCTAATTCGCGCTCGCCAGCTTCTTTTAAGATTTCCTGGTACGCGCCTGCTCTGTATAAACTGCGCACATTCCACGTTCCCACCTTTAAGTCCCTATTGATTTTGGTTTGGTTTGGTTTTTTTTGAGCCATGATAGTAAGTTAAACCCGCGCGTTTTGGATCCTGTTCCAATTGCAGGTCAGTCAACCGTTCTAGAGGTGATAACCCCCATACCTCTCTAGAACTAAATATGAAAGCTTTCCGACTTTGATGAGGACGGAGCCAACTCATCGTCGGACACATTATGGAATCATTCTCGTATCCTAACGCCCCCCTGCAAGGCAGCGCGCCTTCGCTGGCTTCGTTACCGCGTAAGACCAGGTGGCGAATCATTCTACACATCCCCTTTCGGGGCAGTTGTCATCGCTCCCGCATCCTCCACGAGAGCAGGATTTTTGTAATGTGTGCTAAAAGAGATAGAATATAGACATAGTGAGGTAGAAAGAGAAAGTGAAAATAGGAAATATTGTTGAGTGTTCGTTGTTGTGATGGTGCTTGGGTAGTGTTTCTAGATGAATTCGTTCGCCAGTGTGGGCTCATCACACCCACGCCCGAGCCTATCGGCTGTCCGCGGCTACTTATTCGATTTATTCGCAGTTAACCTCCTTCTCAGGGGCCGTTCCTCTATCCGCAACCTGAGGACCCGCTGTGTAGTGGTAATAGGCACCCACCCGTCCGCTCTGGACGACTACGCCTAAGACCCGCTTAGGGTACCGGCGTTGCAACAGCAAATTGATCAAATATAGAATGAAAAAATATCGTAAATTCTATGTGTGTAATTTATATCAAATTAAAGATAAGATATAGATTTATCAAAGGTAAAGCATCCTTTTTACTTATTTTTACAGTTATTTATAAATTAAGAATTAAAATCGGGTGGTTGGCGAACGGAGCGAGCAGGGGGGAACCCCCCTAGTATGTATATGTATATATATCACCAAATACAATTTTGAAGCATTTGACTACATTGTTTTAGAGATATAAGGAATCAAAAAATTACAAAAAAAAAATTGAAACCTTAACATCTTGAGAACCATGGAGGTTTGAAAGTTGCGCAATGAACTTCGTCAAAACACATAAAATATCTACTTTTTCCCAAAATCTGAAGTTCAAGAAGGCCTTTTTACGTCCGTAATCGAGGCACTAAAAAAAAACTGTTTCTTTTTTAGTTTTCGATTTATTCGTGAAAAAATAAGTGGTCAAATCACTTGAATTTTAATGAAATATATTTTGACACGCGACCCATCCACATGTTATTTTTTTGTGAGGTTATGATGTTTAGTTTCAGAGATATGAATTAAAAAATAATCACCTTTTTCATTTTATCTGCCGAACAAAGCGGTCGATCCTGAGGACCAAACAAGGAAAAGTAGGTAATGTTTTTCTCTTTTAAATGCATTTGAGCTGAATTGTTTGTAACAATGGGATGATTAAAAAAAACACAAAATATTGTTTTTCAAACATCAAAAATTGGCCATAACAATAAATTAGTTGAGAAAATAAAAAATAACTGATTTTTCCCGAATTCATAATCCAAAAATAGATATGCATGTCAAATTTTATTGATATTGACAGAGTAGTTTCAGAAATATTAGAGTATACATACATACACACACATCCATACAGACATTTACTAAAAATACTTGATTTGAACTTCTAACACACCAAAAAGTATTAACTAAAAGTTTTGACAAACCTTAAAATTTTACAAATTACAAAATTACAAAACTTTCTCTAGAAGGAAGCAAAAATAAAAAAAAAATCATATTGTAGTTTTTAGTTCTGATTCGTAGCATTTATATGACGACTACTCTTTCAATATCTTTAAAATAGTTTTCGCTATTAATATTTACAACTTAAGCGCGAGTTGTAGTCATAAGCCGTATCTTCAAATAATATACATACAAATATACATGCAAATAATAAACACGATTTGCAAAACGTTACACAAGAAAATTTTTAATGTTTCACTGATAAGTCTGAAGAACACTTCTGAGAAGAAACGCATTGTAATTTTTAGCCGTAAGAAATTTGTAGGATAACTGTGATTCTGAAGACATTTTTGCGGTCACTTCAGGTTTACTTTCAATCAACAAATAGTTTACCCTAAACTTTTAGAAAAGGTAGTTTTGGGGATGTAACTGACGGAGTCGGTAATGTCGATAAAGTGAATTATCAAAAATGGACCTACAAACGAAATTTTAAAAATTTTGGTTCACTTCCGGTATACATGCTGTCAACTTCTGGTCAACTTTCGGTTTACTTTTGCTTAACTTACGATGTACTACCAGTCAACTTCCGGTTTAACCCAACCCTTAGAAGGGGTAGTTGAAGGGATAAGGTGAAATATAAAAAAACCGACCTACAATCGAAATTCTAGAACTTCCGATTTACTTCCGGTCAATTTCCTGTTCACTTCTGGTCAACTTTCGGTTATGTTTTCGGCCATTTTTCTGTTTACTTCCGGTCAACTTCCAGTACATTCTAACGCTTAGTAGGGGTAGTTTAGGGGATGAAGTGAAATATCGAAAAGTGTCGCGCCTACAGCACGACGCCTTTTAATATAATAGAGGATTTTTAATAAATCATTAACAGATAATTGTTAATTAAAACTTAATTAAATTAAAAATCTAATCGATTGTTTACAACCCTGATTTTAATTCTTGTTTGATTGTTTGATAGGTTAATCCTAATTAATAAAGAGTTGAATGAGATTATTACTAATCGCATATTATTATTAATATTACTATAATCTTTGTAAACTTACAATATTTAAATCGCAAGTTATATAAATCTCACAGTCGTTTTGATATGTTATCCGAATAATTCGTATTGATGATCCTTAATAGCATATTAATATTATTTTAATAGTATTCAATGAAAATAATTATAGTCATTTTTAACAGCTTATAATGCAACTAAACGCTGCCCACGAAGAGTTCATATACCCAGACACCAAATACTACAAAAAAAACTTCTTAGAGTGTTATCGATGATCCCAAACAAATCCAAAATTTATAAACTGAGATTTCGAAATGAAAACATTTATAAAGCAAAAATGTTGAATTGAAATATTGCAAAAGACGCTATTTGTGGTTGAAATAATGCGGAAGGGATATTTTTAATATTTTCAAAACATAGGTTCTCAAAATTGTACCTTTCTAATATTTTGGGACCTGAAATTTTTCCTTTTGTTATAAATCAATTTGTAATTCTCTCCTTTCCATCTTTATCTTTCAAAATTTTCACCCTTAATCAACATTTATGAGCATTCTTGATATTTAGATACTAAGAACTGCGGACCGTACTTAATATATTCTGTCATTGGCAATCAGTAATTTCTAGCTAAAAGTTAAAGTACATTGCTCTCAAAAAGGTAAGTGTATCAAAACTGTACATCTTAGACTTTGAATTTAATAATCTACTGTAAATATGAGATAATATATATGGCCAATTGCGAGAAAACGTAAGATACTATGTACAAATGGTTTTATTTAGTGAATGCTTTACTGGCTTGCCAATATGAATATGTAAAAAATGTGAAACATTGTGAAAAAAATGTAGAAGATTCTAAAAAATTGACAGGTTTTATGTTAGAAATTTAGAAAAAAATTCTAAATTTTCACATTATTTTACATTTTAATACATGCAGTTACTTACAGTTTCTCATATTTTTCGTATCCTCGACAGTGGGTATTTCACAGTTTTTAGAAAGAGAGCTGGATTAATCAGGGTGGATAATATAATATTTCTATTCTTTTTAGAAACTGAATTAAATTTAATTGAAAATTCAAAAATCTGCACTAGGAGTCTACTATCTCATTAAGTGCTGACAGCAACCCTTGGGTAGTGTTGATCTGTCAGTTCTGTCATAGTGAAGTTGTAGGGTAGGGTAGGGTAGGGGGGAGTATCTCTAAAACGTTTATATAATATAAGTAGACATACACAATAATAAATTGTTTTAAAAGTATTAGCGCATCTTAATTATATTTTTAATAGCACGTGATTCGTTTCTGAGGCTTATCACGATTATAAGTCGTGAGGAGCCTCTTAATAGTCAATTCCATTGGCAGTGTACATGTACAAGTAGAATGTTCTGGTAACAGCCTTTTATCTATATCTTTATCCCAATTATTACAATTTAAAGGTATCGATCAAAGCGTAAAATGTATGATATCGAAGTCCATTAATATCAATTTAATTAGACAAGTATCACTATTTCATAAATCCAATCGATTTGAAATGTTCAAAAATAAATTAAATGTTAAAATTAAATGTATTTTTAGACGAAGTAGTTAAAAAGGGTATTTTTGGAAATCGTATTGCATATAAATATGTTATTGAGATTGAAAAAAGAGGTCTTCTGCAAATGCATATGTTACTTTGTTAAGATATAGTTCAAAAAAATTATATGCTGAAAATCACGTAGATCAATTGATTAGTGCAGAAATACCCGACAAAAATAAAAATTCAAGATGATTCGCTGTTGTACAACAATTTATGATACATGGACCATGCGGTGATTGCAATGTCAACTTATAAATGAGCGATATGTTTATTTTAAAGAAGGCTGTGAAGAAATATTATTTAATAAAAATTTGAACACAACGTTAACTGCATGGTTTCTATTTAATTAGAATAATGAAAACGCAAGAAGTTATTAAATAAAAACTGTTGACCAAAGTAAAAGAGTAAAGCGAGTTTGATTCATTCCGTGTTATGTCATGCATGGCAATAACATAATGTAACATAATAACGTTATTTCATTTACAACGAAATTACAGATTATAAAAGAATTGAAATCAATAAAAAAAGTCAAGTTTATCACAATATTATTTAATTCTGTTTGCTATAATATATATTATAGCAAACAGAATTAAATAATATTGTGCATTATATATTGCACCACCTCGTCATCAGCCACCCTGTACACAATATTTTTGTATGTTGCATGGACAGGAATAGCAGAAAATTTACCAATAGATGGTAAAACTTCTCATTTAACATTTAAATTTTCATTAGATATAACAAAAGAAACTACATGTAATATCTCACCTCAAACTGCATATGAAATGAAGCTTTAAGAAACAGAGGTTATTATTTGGAAAAAACATCAATGACTCCTAAATGTGCTTTTAAGGCAGTTGATAGATTTTTTCATGATGGATGTAAGAGTGACGAAATTTTTGGAGGTAAATTTGTGATAATAACAAGTGACTTCAGGTAGACTTTACCAGTTGTAAAACATAGCAATAGAACCAAAATTATTGAAAATTGTATAAAAAACATTTTATTGTGGGTTAAATTTCAACATATGATTTTAGCAATAATTTGCGAGTAAATAAAAATGATATGGAGTTCAAACACTGACTTTTAAATGTTGATAATGGAATATTTCCAACTAATTTTAAAAGTAGCAATAAAGCAGTTATATGATGGACTTTGTAACGGGACAAGATTAAGATAATACCATGTTACAATATAATATTTGCGCAAAAATAATTAGTGGACGTAAAATGGAAAATAAAGTATTGCTACCGCGCATCAAATTATCCACGTCTAAAGAAGATATTTCTTTTAATATGTCAAGACATCAACTTCTAGTGAAATTAGAATTTGCAACAGAGATAAATAAATATCCAGGTCAGAATTTCGAAAATGTTGGAGTATATCTTCCATCTACTGTATTGAGTTACGATCAATTGTATGTAGCTCTATCAAGGATAAGATCAAAAGCAAATTTAAAAATTTTACTAACAGAATATTCAACATTAGAAAACAAAAACAATAAAGACAATATGCAAAAACTATATACTAAAAACGTTGTATTCAACAAAATATAATAATAGATAATATTATAATTATATTATAATTATGCAATGATTATGAAGATAAGCGGCTGCAAGAGAAATGCGTAAATTTTAAATCAGCTGCAAAAATAAAGTGAGCTGTGAATTTTAGAGCTGCTGCAAGAATCAATCCGCTGTATATCCTTACAGCGTCTGAGGCAGGGTCTGTTATTTTGGCAAAGAATAAAAATAAAATTAATATTAATACTTTAAGGAGACTTCACTACCTTAAGAATAAACAATTGATACAAAAACAATTAAATATAAAATATACACATTGTTTATAAGTATGTTTAACTTCACACACACACACACACATCTGCGTGGGGATGCCGATACCCCGTATGTGGCTCATTCCCTGGGTTGCAAAGGAAAAAAAGGCAAGCAAAGAGGATAAAAGTGTCCCTGGCGTAATAAACCAGAATAGGACCAGCAAGAATAGACCAAAGCAGGTAAGACCTCCCAGACCGGATGCTTTAATCATCAAGGCTGCAGAAGGAAAGAACTATGCAGACATTTTGTCAAAAATGAAAGCGGCTCCGTCACTTAACACGCTAGAGAATAGAGTAAATAAAATACGCAGAACAGTTGCAGGAGATCTTCTGATAGAGCTTAAACGAACAAGAGAAGACAAAACTTCGGACTTTCAAGAAGCAGTACTAGTGGAAGGCGCCACAATAAAAGCATTCCAGCAAAAGCAAACATTGAAGTGAGAGATCTGGACATGCTTACCCCAAGAGGGGAAGTACTAGAAACACTACAGAAGGACATTAGCTACGAGTACATCATAGAAGACTCTTCGATAATAACTCTACAAAAGATGTACGGTGACACGCATATTGCAGTGATACAAGGATCAGCTCTGATAGCAGCTAAGATCACTAAGCTACAGAAGGTCAGAATAGAATGGGTCAACTGTAGGTCAAGACATCATGAAATTCCTGTCAGAACTAGACAATTATATTGAGTTGGTTAAACTGGAAGACCACGAGTTGAAATACGCAATATCTCAAGCCCTGGAAGGCGACGCGCATAACTGGTGGTATCTACTACAAGCAAAGGTGGATAGATTCGAGACGTTTCCAACGCGCTTTAGGGAAAGCTATGCCACTTATATGTTTAGTCTAGCCCGCGAGCTAGAGCTAAATCTAGAAGAGCACAAGCTTGTGAAAAAGATTGCCGAGCACTTTGACCAAGATATACGGTAAATGTTAACCGGGCACGAGAAAAATCGGTTAACAAATTTCTTGAAATACTCGCCAGTTACGATAATGACTATACAAGTCGAAACCGAGCCAATGCGTAAAGTAATCAGAACGCGCAAAACAAACAAAATAATTAGAATCAAACCCCCTCCCTCCCGCGGGTAATGAGTCGAAGAACGGTCAGCTTAACAAGCCAACAAGCAACAATCCCAGTAAGAAACAAAACGCAGTAGCGGACTATCTTAGCCGCATGGACGAGAGTGAAAAGAGTAAGGCAGAAAGCCAATCTGAAATCATAATTTCCGCTATCGTCCAGCAAAAACCAAGCCACAAACTTATAAACATATGTAAAAACATAGAAAAGAGCCAGAGGCGAGATCCTCAAACACGTACACTAATCGACGAGTTAGTAAATAACGACGAGAAAACCTGTAAGCGTTACGAACTAATAGACTATGTGCTATATGCAAAATCAAAAGAGCGATCAAATTGTAATACCGACTAGCGTATTAAAAGATTTTATAAGCGAGGCACACACGATATACGGCAAAATAGGAGGGCGAAAATTAAACAAAATGCTATGCGAGCATTTCTATGCATTTCTATGCATTTCTATGCATATCTGGCTTACGCAGAAAAATAGCGAAAATTTTAAAAACATGTGACAGTTGCCAGCGTACTAAACACTAAAAAATACAGGAAAATGTCACAACTGATCTTGACGCGAAAGCTCAATGAATTACTGTCAATAGGCTTTTACGATCCGCTGCCTACCTCAGCGGGGGGAGTAAAATATTTTTTATAACACGTGCATAAAAAAATCCATTTTCGGCGCCTATAAACTGGGCCGAAAATGGGGTTTTCCGAGCGTCACACAAAAAGTAGAGCGAGAGTCCCTGATCATACATGTATCAATTAATCCATTTTCGCCCCCTATATAAGTAGAACGAGCCTACAATAATCGGAGAATCGGAAATCGAGTAGACCGATAACGACCATTTTCGGTCCGCTCGATTCATTTTTTTGTCCATCTCCTTACTAAAGCTTTAAATCGTTAAAAACTGTTGAAACAATTTCCACAATATCAAAATTTTCCAAAATTTTCATAATTTTCCACAATATCAAAATTTTCCAAAATTTTCATAATTTTCAAAAATTTTCAAAATTTTCCAAAATTTTCAAAATTTTCCAAAATTTTCAAAATTTTCCAAAATTTTCAAAATTTGCAGTTTATTAAAATTTTGATTTACTAAATTTTAAAAGCTTTACTAAAAATATATTTAAATAAATAAAATAATTAAATAAAAAATATATATGCATATATATATATATATATATATACATATGAATCTATACACGCCCACCGTAGTGGACGACTCGAAAAACTCCATTCTCGATCCACTTCATAGGCGACCCAAATGGTCTTCCTTATACACTTGTTATAAAAAGCACGCTGAACAACGAGGGGCGAATGTGCTTTTCCAGACTCGGATGATGTTTGAACATCATCCTCGCTTGGAAAATCCCATTTTCGCTCCTTGTTGTACAATGTACTATATTATAACTAGTATAGATGTTTTTAGTGAATATGTAGTATTTTACCCTCTCCGGCGAGCAACAGCACATGCGGTAATCAAAAAATTAACAGAAGATTATATACAGACATACGGTGAACCAGAAGCGATAATATGCGACCACGGAACACAATTCACGAGCTACAAATATGTTAACGCGTTCAAAAACGAAAATATTAAACTTGTTTATTCATCTATCCAACACCCGCAAAGTAATATTGTAGAAAGGGTACACAGAGAATTAAGACGATTCTTTCGTACATTTGTGAGCGACAAACATAAAGGTTGGTCGCGATACGTGAAAATAATACAAAATATTATAAACGAAACACACCACGGAACAACGAACTATGCACCGACGAAATCACATTTTGGCCGGAAACCCATGCGAGTATAGGAAAAATACTTATATATACCGCCTAAAAAAAATCTCGAAACTTAAAATAGAGAGAAACACACAACATACGCAACAAAACACCATGCACAACGCAGCCAGTCGCCGAAATTCCAAAAAGCCAAAGCGCCGAAAAAAAGCTGCAGCAAGCTCATTCCAAGCTTATCACTTGAAATGGAAAGAACACCAGAAATCACCGAGCCTCAGGTCCCGAAGCTGAGGAAGAGGGAATCGTCGTCCCAGACGGAACCCGTGAGAAGCTGCGACCTGGGGACGCAAGTCAGCGAGTCGATGCTGGCTAAAGGCATAGCAGAGTGCTGGTAAGCCAAAATAGCTATCCTTTCTCTCTCTTGCGCGCGCGCGTAATAAAACAAACATTAACCGGGGGCAACGTTTCTTTAAAGGACTGTACCTAACAAAATACGGTGACTGCGTACCTGCACCGTCGACGGCAGCCGCTTCAAGCTCTGCAGCAAGCGATTTGAAAGAGACCCCGCCTAACTTGAAGACGCGGGACCAGAAAACCAGTACCAAGGCAACCCCACCAGACCCGGAAAGGGCGTAAAAGGTGCTGGTCCCGCGTTGGTACACCCCAGCCAAGCCTGCTACCGCGGCGACGAAAACGCTACGCATCATTGCCGTGTTCCACCTGCCTTCGTTAGACGACGCCAGCAGGGCCACGCTGGGGCTCGCAGCGCCGCAGCAGCAGCCTAACCTTCTACCACTACCAACACCGCAGCAACCAGGACACGCTTTTGCTGTCCTACAGTCACTACTACCAAAGCGAACGCGAAAAAAGACGCCCGGGCCTCCTCCCCGCCAGCGGACGAAACTGGTCGCGCTCAAGCGCCGCCTCGACCAGCATCCCGAGCCATACGAGCCGCAGGCTCGGAACAAGGATTGTCGCAAGAAAGGCAAGTGACTGCTGAAGGAGAAGGGGGGACGCGTAAGAGCCCCCTCCACATTAAGCGCTGCCCCAGCTACCACACCACCACTGATCGCCGCCCCAGCCGCAACACCACCACCGATCATCACTCCGGCCGCCGCCACACTGACACCGACGATCGCGAAGATCCTTCGCATGGTGTACACAGAGATCGGCGAGGCAACCATCGCCAAGTACGAGGACTTCACGGAAGACGGCATCAGCTTAAAAAAATTGTTTTTTCCAGATGATGGCGATGATGCCTATTTATTGTTGTTACGTTTTGTTATTTTTATTTTTAAGCAATGACGCTAATTTAAGTTTAATTTTAGGAAAGAAAATTTCATGTTTGTTGAATTTTGTATTAGGATTAGGATTTAGAAAATAAATTTTAGTCTCGCAAACGGTTCGGGCTATCTCGAGTGTGTACTAGTTACTTTCGGATCACTGTCTTTCTTTTTATTTTGTGATCCCGTCTCGAAAAAAATGTTTATCTAGTTTGTAGTGCGAAATACGGGTTATCTTATCGTATGACAGTAAATCGTAGAAATTAGAAGTTAGTGAAATTGTAAAAATAAGTAACCAGTGAGAAACGTAGAATAATGCTTAGCTAGCTTAGTTATGGTTGTCTATGTTTACGGGCTATCTTATTAATTTATGCGGATCTCGGTCCAAAAATGTAAAAGTTTAACTCGAATATAAAGTTCTGTCTGATTGCCCACGTGTTTCGATTCTCCCGAACCACCCTCTCTCCTTACCGTTCTCGGGGCTGCAGCTATCCGAGCAAAACACACTGCAAAACCTCGCACCGGAAAATAAAGAGTCACGAGACTCTGACGCTCGTGGAGAGCGTCTGGCGCAACGAGGTTATTTTCTAAGTTCCGGGCGAGAAATTGCATAGTAACTGGGTTGCAAGAAAAACCTAAGTTACGAATTATATCAAAAATAAATTTTATATTTATATATCTTGCAATATAACTGAAAGTAATATGTTTAAAAATCATAAGATACAAAAGGATGATAAAAGGTAAAATAAAGAAGTGATATATGCATTTATCTAGTAATTATTTATAGCTAGAAAGTATTGTATATCACAATATATTTTATCTTGTGACTAAAAAGAGTTGGTGCGCGCTTCCATATTTTGTCAATCATTAAAAGGAATTTCAAATCTGGCACACATTACATTAATTTTTTATAAAAATATAGCAGTCACAGGTCTGGAAATTTGCATACCTTCAATGCATACATTGCATACATTCAATAGTGTGCTAAACATTACATCGTAATCATCAATCTTTAGATTTGAATTTTTCCCAAAACTTTTGAACTAAAAACTAGTTATGAAACACATTTTTGGAAATGCAAGAGGCTGCTGAATCAGTTAGAATCACACACATTATTATATTTTTGAAACTACTAGATCTAATATTCAGACCCTAAAGGCCGATGAAAGACAAAATTTTAAATTTTGATATTATATCATTCCAAAGTCACTCAGCATTAACATAATTTATACAAGAGTGTTTTCTGATAATTTTTAACTGATTATTTCTTTACAAAGTCTATAAAAATTCGGAGAGAAGCCATATGTTAACTATTAAGATACAGCAATTTAGCGTAATATAGCTACGTTGCGACGCTGTGCCTGCCAACACAGGTGCGCAACACCCAGAGCCTCGCATGCGCTAAGAGTTTTCTTTAAAAGTAGGATTTAGTGTGATCGCCACGCTTGGGAGAACGTTAGGAAGAGGGAAAAATGATCACACTCGCTCGTGCAGCAGACGGCGGGCCTCAGGCTCAGGCCCAGGTCCAGTCCCCTGACGGCTCTCTCTCTCTCTCTCTCTCTCTTTCTCTCTGGTGAGTACAGTTGGCAGCTCTGCTGATCAATCATTTTTTTTGTAATGCTTTTCTGCTGTTTCTTGCCTTCAGGCCCTCTTCTGATGTAGATCGTTGCACGCTCCATTTTGCAACCCTCACGACGATACATAAATCGCCGAAGGCTGCAAATTTTCTCTGTCATCTTTTCTACTGCAAACATTCTACACGGCTCCTATACTGCGAAGCTGCTTGGCTTGGCTTGGCATGTTTTCTCACTTGCACGGCGTCTCTCTCTCTCTCTCTCTCTCTCTCCGCAATCCACATCGTGGTGACATCTGCTGCATCGCGGCAGAACTTTCAAGCCGTCTTCACACTGTTCGAGGTCGGTACGTTCACGCTCTCTCTACTAACGCTCCATCTAACCGTAAGAGTCACAACACCTACTCTTTCACTCCGACGATAACTTATAATTCTCTACAAATATCTGCTTTACTGACTGCTAGTAAGTTATCGACGAAAAATGAGTGCAAACGGCGAGAAGAGTGAGGAAGTGCCTTTGCAACCATGCAGCAGCTGTAAACAACCCATACAGCACAAAGACCCCAAAAAGTGTCAATTTTGTGGTATGTACTATCACGTCAAGTGCCAAAACACCATCAACATCAAGACTATCGTGGTGAACGACAGGCAGATTATAGCCTGTCCCCCATTTGCAGACAACAACAACGCCAAGGGTGCCAAAGTGAGGACTAAATCTACCTCTGCTGCAACATCAGCAACGGGAGTAACTGCAACTACAGCAGTAGGCAAGAATACTCCAAAACAACAGCAGCCGGTGAATAAGAAGACGAGATCAGCACCACCATCAGCCAACACATCGAGAAATCCCTCACTAACCCGCTCGGCCGGAGTAACAACACCTACGCCGTCCGTTGAGGCCGCTTTGAGGTACATTCGCAAAGCTCTCGACAATATACGTAATGCTCAAACGAAGGCCCTCAAGACCCAGAACATCGTGTCGGAGAGGATTTCTAAAATTGGGCCCGCTGGAGAAGCGACTTAAGGCCCTCGACGAACTGCCTGCACTCAGTTCACCATCACCCAGCCGCAGGCACAAATCCAAGATCTGTCATCGAGGAACCCGACAATGCAGCAGGACAACGGCAGCACTGTCCCCAATACTGCGGAGATTTGCAGTCTACGCAGTGAATTGGCTGAAGTCAAGAGACGCCAGGAGCAGAACTCGAACAGTGTGGTCGTTGTCACGGGCTTGCACTATACCCGTGAAACCTCGCTGCACCTCCTCACTATCTGAGTTATGAACGCGCTTGACCCCACGGTCCTCAGAAGAAACGTAGCATCCGTCAGGACGATTGGGAGTCTTGATGCTACAAACAGCTCCGCCAGGGGTGACGGCAGACTGCCACCACTAGCCGTCATCCTATCTTCAAGTGCGCTTGCACGCTCAATCGTCGTCGCCAAAGCCCGGAAACGTAAGCTACACACTCGCGAATTGGACGCTACCTTGCTGGAGGAGGTTAAAGCTCTGAGTCCTGATCATCAAGGGCTCATATACTTTAATGAGCTGCTCCCCTCAGACGTCCATAAGCTACGTAGAAGGGCTAGGCTGGAGGCCGAGAGGAGGCAGGGCTGCTGAACTTTCGTCAGAGATTGGAGACTCTACATGCGCTGCAAAGATGACAGCGAGCGTGCTACCATCATCACCACCGACGCCGAGCTGTAGACTTTTTTAGCCCGGTTTCCGCTCGCTGCCAACATCATCCGACACTGAGGCTACAACACACACACATCATTCCACCACACCTACCATCAAGCTCATCTGCTACGTCTTCATCCAGTTCTAAGGTATCTCTGTCCGAAGGTCTACGAGTCTGTCATCTTAATGCGAACTCGCTTACGGGTCACATTGAGATGATCAGGCTTTTCTTATCCACTCGCTCTCCATTCCACGTAATAGCTGTTATTGAGATCTGGTTGAGCGACAAGGTCACGTCCATCCCTTCACTGAACGACTACCTACTGTACAGACGAGACAGAAACAGAAACGGAGGAGGTGTGATCCTCTACATACATAAATCACTGACAGTTAGCGTTATTTCATCATCTGACGGTGAATGGTCTGGCAAGCCAGGCAAGTCTGAATATCTCTTCTGTGAGGTATCAGCAAAGGGAGTCTCTCCTATCTTCGTGAGGGTTGTGTATCGTCCACCTCATGCTCCATTCTTCCAAAGCTCTAACTTTATAGACTAGCTAACAATCCACATGCACAACTATTCCACGAAGGTCATAATGAGAGACTTCAACTCTGACCAACTTTCTTCATCTGAAGATGCCAAGTTCATAAAGGCCTTCATTGATGAAAACTCCCTTTCATCTGTTCCCTATGGTGCCACGCACCACAAACAGGGTTCTGATACCTGGCTTGACTTGTGTCTAATCGACGAGCAGTATTGCTGTCATACTGGAAGACAAACTCACCTTTCATCAACGGACATGATCTTATCACGGCCACTCTCAACGTACAGATTCCACGATACGTACCTAACACATGCTCTTACAGAAACTTTAAAGGAATCAGCGTCCAGAAGCTAAGGGACTTTCTTAGCGCATATGACTGGTCATCCCTCACCGCTTTATCACTCGATGAATGCATATCTACACTTAACGCTAACCTTACTAACGCCATCAATCATCTCGCCCCATTACGGACTGTGACACCAAGAAGAAAGCGTTACCCGTTGTTGACCACGGTTCTTCGTGACCTTGTATCTGAGAGAGATAGACTTTACAGGCGTTTCAGGGACTCCAAGCTCGATTCGGATCTCCGCATATATAGACTAGCTAGAGACAATGCTCACAAGCAAAAACAATTATTACTATTCACGCCTGTCAACCTTGACTGATGTTACCGAGATCTGGAGAGAGCTGGAGAAACTTGGAATTTCTGTTACCAAGGCCCCTTCACCATCTCGCTTTAGCACAGATGGACTCAACAAGCATTTCAGCTCGATCTCCAATGATCCGTTAGCTCCTGCTGTTGAGGATTATCTACTCAGGGCTCCGTCTTTGGTCCCTTGCTGTCCTCATTGTACATCAACGACATCGGTTTATGCCTTGATTCCGATGTTTCCCATCTTATCTATGCGGATGACTTGCAAATTTACAGTCAATGCCACCTCGAGGAGCTCGATTCATTATCAAACAAGATGAGTTCTAATGGGCTGGGCTGCGCAAAACAGACTTAAACTCAATGTTAATAAAACCAAAGCAATTGTCCTGAGCTCCCCTTACTATATAAATTTTCTTCCCGTAACAGCTAACACTTTCATTAATATCGGGAGTGTCCAGGTTGCGACGCTGTGCCTCCCAACACAGGTGCGCAACACTTGACGCCTC